>JAHUYU010001237.1:0-13622 GCA_030439765.1 Tripidium arundinaceum | reverse complement strand
ACACGACATATATATATATCAAAGTAGAGAGCACACACATGTCACATAACCTCAAACACATGCAAGCCACATCTAATACAATGCATGAAAGTAAACGTGAATGCATGAAGTATCACACATAAAAGAACGAGTCCATCTCACACGCTCCCCCTAAATCTAACATACTCGCTCCCTCTCCCCCTTTGGCGTCAAGCACAAAAACCTAAGGATCGTTCGGCGGGACCGGAGCAGATGAGTCTGGTGCTGAGGCGTGCGGGGTAATCTCAAACTGGGTCAAGTCGACATCTGAATCTGAGCTCTGAGTTGTCTGACCCTCTGGAGCGGACTCGGGCTGACCCTCTGACTCTGGAAGTGTGAGTGAAGCAGTTTGGGTCTGCTTGGCTATCTCTAAAATGGATCGGCCTACTGAGACTCTGAAGCTGAAGTAGTGGCCTGATCCTGTGGCTCTAAAGCTGTCTCTGTAGGAAGAGGAGCCACGACTGCCACTGTCGCTGTAGCCTCTGGTGTAGAGGTAACTAGAGGAGGCTGACTCTCTGTCGAGGGTGGCTCGGACGAGGCAACTGAAGAAGGCAGCGAGTCTGTCGTCCCGGTAACCGGAGCCTCTGTAGTTACAGTCACCTGAAGTGGTGGAGTGGGGTGCCCAGTGATCTCACTGAAAGTAGCGGACAGGCTCCGAGAAACGGGGGTCGTCGATACCAACAGTGACTCTGTCTGACTAGCTAAAGGAGCTGAAGGTGTGTGTTGCTGAGCTATCACTGTCCTCTGTGCCTGCCCAGTGCCTGCAATAGCAAAGAACTAAGGAAACTGCAACTCGGGCGAGGCGAGCTGTGCTGGCAGCTGGCCCTGACTCTGAAGTCCATTGGACTGTAACACGGGAGTCACTATGGTAGTCGTAGCTGCTGGGGCTAGCTACTGTATCAGAGGCACAAACGGAGGAGCACCGGTGTGTCGTAGCATATGATCCATAAAAGCTAAGGTCTGCTATTGAGTAAAGAGGATCTGCTGCTGCAACTGGTCCTAGTGAACCTGCATCTGACTAAGTGCTGCCTCCTGGGCCCGAGCCTATCGCTTGCTACTCCTGCTACATCCTGTCAAGAATCATAACCAGTGCAGGGTCCATCGGCTGCTGCTGAGGTGGTGCTGAGCTAGAGCCTTCGGCCTTGTGGTCGTGAGGTCGTGGAGGCATCTGTGGAAATAGTCGGTAGTCCTCGTCGGAGCTGTCAGCGGTGTCTGGCTGTGCAAGCAACTCATGAAGCTCTGCCTCTGTAATGGCCTTGATGGCCTCGTCCTGCTTGGCTATAGTGTCTGCGTCCTCTGGTTTGCCGGAGTGATGAGCCTGTCTCACTGCCCTGTCCTCGCGTCGGCCATCTGTCACTCTGCTCATCCTGTAGATAGGAAACTCTATGGGTGACTCCCTCAACTCTCGGACGGACTGAGTGTTCAGCCGATCAGATATCCTTATGATCAGATAGTAGATCCAGTGACCATATGGCAATTGGTCATGAGCCTTCAAGCCCTCTGCAATCGTGTCCTCCATCTCTGAAACTCTGGTATTATAATAATTAATTTCCAAAACTCTATGTTGTGTGGAATGGACTAAGTACTGTAAGCTCGTACTCATTATTGGATTTTGGATGTAAACGTGGATTGTTTCGAGTTCTCCCTTGGGGTGTGCTCCACAAAACTATTTGGGTTAGCTATCTTTCGGGGTGCTTAGTGTCTAGAGGTAGACAAGTACCGCCGAAAGCATGTTAAATCAGGCAGTTCTACCATAGTCCCCTACCAGGCTTCACAGTGTATGCTACGGTATGACAGCTCCACCTAGGCGCCCTCATGGCGGAGTGGTTCCAGGCACAGCTACCGTCAGTGCTTGCTTTCGCCCACTGTTTGGAGACGGGTCCCACCGTACTCCAGCTGACCTTACCCCTGTGGCCCGTCTATTGAACGAGGTCATGAGGAGGACTTTACTTCCGAGGTGTGGTTACCGTGAGGGGTTGACCAACCTCCAGCTATGGTTGCTTGCTACCCTAGTGTCTAAGTCAGAGTTCGACGTATGGGACATCATTGTTTCAGAGATGGAGGACACGATTGCAGAGGGCTTGAAGGCTCATGACCAATTGCCATATGGTCACTGGATCTACTATCTGATCATAAGGATATCTGATCGGCTGAACACTCAGTCCGTCCGAGAGTTGAGGGAGTCACCCATAGAGTTTCCTATCTACAGGATGAGCAGAGTGACAGATGGCCGACGCGAGGACAGGGCAGTGAGACAGGCTCATCACTCCGGCAAACCAGAGGACGCAGACACTATAGCCAAGCAGGACGAGGCCATCAAGGCCATTACAGAGGCAGAGCTTCATGAGTTGCTTGCACAGCCAGACACCGCTGACAGCTCCGACGAGGACTACCGACTATTTCCACAGATGCCTCCACGACCTCACGACCACAAGGCCGAAGGCTCTAGCTCAGCACCACCTCAGCAGCAGCCGATGGACCCTGCACTGGTTATGATTCTTGACAGGATGTAGCAGGAGTAGCAGCGATAGGCTCGGGCCCAGGAGGCAGCACTTAGTCAGATGCAGGTTCACTAGGACCAGTTGCAGCAGCAGATCCTCTTTACTCAATAGCAGACCTTAGCTTTTATGGATCATATGCTACGACACACCGGTGCTCCTCCGTTTGTGCCTCTGATACAGTAGCTAGCCCCAGCAGCTACGACTACCATAGTGACTCCCGTGTTACAGTCCAATGGACTTCAGAGTCAGGGCCAGCTGCCAGCACAGCTCGCCTCGCCCGAGTTGCAGTTTCCTTAGTTCTTTGCTATTGCAGGCACTGGGCAGGCACAGAGGACAGTGATAGCTCAGCAACACACACCTTCAGCTCCTTTAGCTAGTCAGACAGAGTCACTGTTGGTATCGACGACCCCCGTTTCTCGGAGCCTGTCCGCTACTTTCAGTGAGATCACTGGGCACCCCACTCCACCACTTCAGGTGACTGTAACTACAGAGGCTCCGGTTACCGGGACGACAGACTCGCTGCCTTCTTCAGTTGCCTCGTCCGAGCCACCCTCGACAGAGAGTCAGCCTCCTCTAGTTACCTCTACACCAGAGGCTACAGCGACAGTGGCAGTCGTGGCTCCTCTTCCTACAGAGACAGCTTTAGAGCCACAGGATCAGGCCACTACTTCAGCTTCAGAGTCTCAGTAGGCCGATCCCATTTTAGAGATAGCCAAGCAGACCCAAACTGCTTCACTCACACTTCCAGAGTCAGAGGGTCAGCCCGAGTCCGCTCCAGAGGGTCAGACAACTCAGAGCTCAGATTCAGATGTCGACTTGACCCAGTTTGAGATTACCCCGCACGCCTCAGCACCAGACTCATCTGCTCCGGTCCCGCCGAACGATCCTTAGGTTTTTGTGCTTGACGCCAAAGGGGGAGAGGGAGCGAGTATGTTAGATTTAGGGGGAGCGTGTGAGATGGACTCGTTCTTTTATGTGTGATACTTCATGCATTCACGTTTACTTTCATGCATTGTATTAGATGTGGCTTGCATGTGTTTGAGGTTATGTGACATGTGTGTGCTCTCTACTTTGATATATATATATGTCGTGTCACTTGTTTATGCTCATTTGTTATGCTTTCGCGCTTACTCCGTATTAAATGAGCTTTATCTTTCGTACTCATGCTTATTTCATATCTTTTGAGTGCATATGTGTGCTTGGTTCGTATAAGCATGCCTAACCCCCTGTTCTTATTGTCTCATGCTTATATGAACCAAGTATGTTGAAAACCTCACCCATCTCAAATTTCAGACATACTCGAGGTTGTGTTGTCATCAATCACCAAAAAGGGGGAGATTGAAAGCATCTAGGCCCCTAGTGGGTTTTGGTGATTAATGACTACACAAGATTATTGTGACTAACGTGTGTTTTGCAAAGGCAATTTGAGTTAGGTCACAATAATGGTGATTGTTTCGGCAATCAATGGTTTTGATGCCCCTATAGATGGACATCGTTTCGGTTTTCAAAGGATGGATGACAAGGTTAAGGACGGACTAGTTCTAAGTGTTGTTTGGCGTTGAGAGACACTTAGAGTAGTTTAGTACTTTGTTTTTCCTTTGGCCGTACTATAAAGGGGGTATGAACTAGTAGCTTGACCTAAGTGAATCTAATGTGTTAGGTGTGGTGCACACTTGTCAAACTTAGCACTAGGTAGCTCAGGGACAGCCCAAAGATCATTTGGATCAACCTCATACACAAAGGATTTCGAATTGGAAGTGAATGGAGTGTTGAAACAGGCATCAGACACTGATGTAGGAGGCATTGGACAAATAGGTTGTGTCCGATGCAAGCAGTTGCACAACGCGCAGCGAGGGTTTGGCATCGGACGCTGGCGCAGTGGACCATCGGACAAAACGCTAGCACTATTCATGCTAGGGTTTAGTCCTCAGAATGCATCAGACAATGAATAGTAGATGCATCGGACAAATGGCGGTCTTCGTCCAATGTCTTCTAGAGAGCTTCCAGAGAAGAGTTTTGCGCATCGGACAAGTCCGATGTGATGGCATTAGACAAGGTTTGGTACATTGGCGCTCCAACGGCTATGTTTGACAGCGACGTCACTGTACCGTTGGAGTGGCATCAGACAAGGGGGAATTTGTCCAATGTAAGTACTGTAGCGTCCGATGTCTACGTTTTCTGCTGGATTTTTTCCCAACGGCTAGTTTGGGAAGTGGGGGGTATTTATACTTCTCCAACTCGACCAATTCAGCTCCCTTGCTTATTTGTTCAGCTGAGGCAACACTTTGGAGTTCAAGGGAGTGCAAGACCTAGTGGGGTGATTGAGATTTGTTAATCCAAGATTAAGGACCTTATTAGTGCATAGGAGTAGCAAGTGTTCATCCACCTTTCTCATTAGGCTTGTCATGGTCAAGTGAGAGTTTGTGCTTGTTACTCTTGGTGATCGGCATCACCTAGACGGCTTGGAGGCGATTGGGAGCTTGGTGATCATCCGACGGAGCTTGTGGATGACCCAACTCATCTTGTGAGCGGTTGTGGACGATTCACCGCGTCGGAGTGACAAAGAATTAGCCCATAGAGAACACTCGGTCCTTGCGCGGATCAAGGGGGAGCTGCACCCTTGCGCAAGTGATCCAATGAGGACTAGTGGGGAGTGCTGACTCTCCGATACCTCGGAAAAACATCGTCGTGTTCCTTTCCCTCTCTTTACTTTGAGCATTTACTTTTGAGCAATTACTTTCATGTCTTTACATTCCTAGAATTGCCATGCTAGAGTAGGATTGGAACCTAGGGCACAAAACTCTTTGTGCGGTAGAATAGAAATCACATTTAGGCACAAGGGGTGAATGGGCTAAGTGGTAGGACTTAATTGTTGCAAGAAATTTTAGATTAGCCTAATTCACCCCCCCCCCCTCTTGGGCATCTTGATCCTTTCAATGTCCTCATGGGCACGTGTCTTCATTGCTTTCACCCTCTTGAACTGAGCCAGGACCCAAATACAAACTGCAGTAATCCGAGCAACCAAACACACTCTTTTTTGTTTCTCTTGTTGTTTTATTCCTTGACTTGATGCATTTCTTGTTGGGTGTTTTAAGAAACATGGAACCTAGCAAGGGTTTAGTGATTTTTGGTTGATTGACAACATGACCATTAGGACTAACAATGTTTGCTAGTATACAAGCGACTCAGTCTTATGGATGCAAGAGATGGACTTGACTTAGGCTACGGTTAAGATTGAGAAATCAACACTTCAAATGAAGATCAAAGAGCGGCATTGAAGACCCTAGAAGACAAGCAAGAAGCTCAAGACATCATACGAGTAAGCTCAGACAATTGTACGCAAAGAAACACACTCAGAAGAGAACTGGGGTTTTCTGGTGTGCATCAGAGCTCTCTGGTGTGGGCATCGCAAAAATAAGGTGGGCCTAGATCTGAGGCAAGGTTGGAAAGAGTGCACAATGTACTTTCGGTGTGGGCATCGAAGTTTTAGTAAAGAGACGTTGCACATACACAATAGAGAAGAAGAGAGCATCGGAGCTCTCCAGTGATGCACCGGAGATATAGAGAGGTCTCAGTCCTCTTGCTAGCACACCGGATTTGTCCAGTGAGGCACAAGAGAAACCATCGCATAAATAAGCTTCCAACGGTCGGCAACGGCTAGTACACGTGGTAGGGCACCAGATTTCTCTAGTGTGATCACAGGAGAATTCTGTTGCTCGCTGCTTTTGTAGCCCGGGTTTTTTATGACTAGTTGAGTTGGTTGGGGCTATATTTATCCCTATACCCAACCTCTTAGAGTGTGTTGGAGTTTGAATAAGCTATAATCAAATTGAGGCTCATACATTTGTGCTCTAGCCACCATATGGGCTTAAGAGAAGATTAGGTGATTAGCAAAAGTGCTAGGATTAGTGCTTATGCTAATTATAGACCGCTTTAGCGCATGCTTTAGGTTTAGACCTAATGTTTAGCAAGGTTTACATACTTTCAAGCTATCGGTGCTTGTGTGCACTAAGTGTTATACTCCTCGGGGTTTGTAAGTCTTGCAAGACCCTCCAACTGAGTTTGTGGAGTGGTTGTCAGTAGTGTACAGGACAAGAGGCCCTTGGCTGTTTAGCAAAAAGCTCTCCACAATGGAGACGGCGAGGAGCAATTCAAAAAGAGGCTTGGTAGAGATCCACTTGGACGTGGGGAAGGCCCGTGAGCTATCCACAAAGATAACCAACCGTGGAGCTTGGCCCTTGCAACTTGCGAGAGGCTCCAACGAGACAAGTTTAAAGCGAGAACTTTCTGATACATCAAGAAAAAACATCGTTATGGAAATTGTTTACGTTTCTACATTCACTTAACTTGATGTGTGCATTACTTTCCTAGTCTAATTTGCTAGGAGTAGAGCCTATGGTGCAGAACTCTTTTTTCTGTTAGAGATAGCAATGCATAGAAAAATCTAATGCACGTCTAGACAGATGTATAGAACTTGTGTAGGTCTTTGTAAGTGATTTTTAGGTCTTTATTTTTACTAGTAAACGTGCCCGTGCGTTGCAACGGAACCCGGTATGTATAGAAATCGGACTTCGTATCATCGCTAAACACAAGTTATTCTAACTCGTATAACCATAGGTACTAAGTGCGGGTCACATATGAGATACGGAGAGTACGATCCAATACATCTTGAAATCAGACTCCGTACCAATTAAATATGTTCGCACATTGCAACCAGAGAAAAAAAATCCTCATGCGACTGGAGACATTCTGCAATCATTCTTGTGGCAAGGTGGTGATGCCAACAAGAGGTAGATTTATGATTCTACGTTATTGAAGTTTGAGAATTTCTAGAAGTGTTGATCTCAATTCGCAAGTCTTTCCACATATTTTTCTGAGGGCACAAACCTTTCAACTTAATAAGGGCCTAATTGCGTGTCTCTCAAAATATGAGTATATGACACCGTATTGAATTCTCAACTTTTTATTTATCCCCTCTATTTTCATCTCATATTTTTTATTGCCTTTTTAAATAACGAATTGTAGGATGTTGCTTGTTAAGAAAAACTATACATCTAGACAGTACAAATTTCTACTCTTATTGGATTAGGATTCTTATTCCTATTCGTGTTACTTAGATTTGGAGATATCTATTTGAATTATGATTCTTAGCTATCTAGGTTACCTTTGTCCAACATATAAAACAAGAGAGTTGTAGAAAGACGAACAAAGACAGTTTCCATATTCACAGAGTTAGTTAAGAGAAGATAAACTAAATGAGGAAAAAAATTAGCTCTTTAATATTAGGTATAAAGATAAGTGACCTAATTCACTCCTTTTAGGCATCACACCCCCTTTACCTGTTTCAGTTTTTATCAATAAATTCAGTTAACATTTTGCCAAAACCAAAATTCCTTGTAGCCGATGTAACCTGGCACCCCTCATAGTCCCTTTAGACGTTTCAATTTTTTGTCAATAAATTCAGTCAACAATTTGCCAAAACCAAAATTCATCGAAGCCAATTTAACCTGGCGTTCAACACCGAGGCCTACTTGTTTATCATCTCTTTGTTAATTTGTCATTGTTCTTGTGTTGAGGCCAGGAGTGGCCTACTTGTTTATCATTAAGAAGTTGCATGATATAGCAGTATTTGTCAAACCCAGAATGAACAGCTTGATTTGGAACAAAACCAGAAACCGTGTTATATTTTAGATGCTGTGCATAATTACTAGTGAAAAGAAAAAGTCCAAACGTGTTTTGGTTGAAAACGACACTGCCTCAAGGGATTTACCATCATGACCTGTTTCCGAAGTAAAGGTTCTTTGAAGGATCTGACACGCTTTCGATAAGTGCTTACAAATTTCATAACTTCTCCTTCAATTAACTGAATTAATATATAGTAGTGCTATAATGCCTCTGTTTTGGATAGCATAGCAAGCGTCGTGTTTCAGAAGACGCAAAAGCTCTATGATGCAACAATATAACTCAAAGGTGACTGTGCATTGGGTATCTTGTCGACAAAATCCACGATCATGGCACAAAGATGACCTGGTATCATAAATCTTTCGTAGCTTTGATGCATTTGTCCAGGCGGTCTTTCGGATTTCAGGACTTCCATCAGTAAATGTGCCACGGATCAACCATCACCTGTTATAGTCATTACTCATTCATTTAAGAATCCGTAAAGGGGTATAAGAATAACAACTTAATTTCACGTCATGATCTGAAGCAGCCCAAAGTGTTTTCCACAGTATCTCCAAGCTACTTGTTTATGTATGACCCAAAATAAGTCCACATCAAACAGGGCATAAGATGACAGTTGAATTCATTATACGAGACAACATGGCCATCAGGATCAAAGTGAGTTTTGGTTGATTATGCCTATAAGTCTACTTAGTTGACAGGATGAAATTTACAATCAAAATGATGACTTACATTAATCGTATGGAAGATGGTCCAGTAACAGCAGCAACTTTCTGAGCCTTCTGTGTTTCTGATTTATACAGGCCTTTGAGCTCTTTCTTTGCTTTCCGGGCTTCCTTCTTCTCTTCTTTCACTGCTGCCTAGAGGTAGCAAAGGTCCAGAGGCCAAGAATATAAGACTGGTGAAGAATAATTTTCATCAGTTCCATAAAGATAAATGATATCTACTGTCATGCAGGTTTTGCAAATCACCTTCTTTTAAGAAGGTTATGTGAATCACCCTTTTTTAAGGTTGTTTTGCGAATCACCTTTTTTAAGAAAGTTTTGCGAATCACTTGACAAAGAGAGGCATTGCATCATTGCATGATAACTTTATTAACTAAGCCATTTGGAAGATCAAAATGCAATACAAATAACCAAATCGTCATTCTGGTATGAGTGAACCTTTAAAATCATCAGCTATTGATATCTTTTTACTATTGATGTTAGAACAGTCACATGTGCAGAGTAGGATTGGCTCAGGAAGTAACTACTCCCGCTATCTGTGAACCTAAGGCGTATTTTGTTTTGGTAGGACAAGCCTTTGACGATTTGACCAATAATTACTATCATGTTTGTGATACAAACTTTTTACCATAAATAAGTACTTTTTGAATACACAAATCTAATGACATCAACTTTGTATCACAAACTTATATATTAATAGAGTATTGTCCTAACAAAACAAAATACCATAAAATTAAAAAAATCATGATCTAAAATATGCAATAGAGGAACGTAGTCAAAATTCTGTTTTAAATACTATGTTGAAATGTCCAAGAGACAATTTCTTGTGACCAAAGGTGGACACAATTTATCACAAGTTAATGCATATTGATCATCATGAACTAAATACTTCAGGTTGCTTTATCTCTGGAAGCGTTTACAAAATAAAATTAGGTCACAGGCACAACTTGGAAAGCTAGGCCCACTGGCCCAATGAAGAACCAATTTATTAAACAATATAAACATTCTTTACTTCTTTTTTCCACTTCTGCATTAGTCAATCAAACATAATATATGGTCATAAGGTCCATCTAGAAACCTTTTTACCTTTCTTGCCTTCTTCTCCTCTTTTGTTTCCTTCTCAGCTCCTTTTTTAAATTTATCAGTGACAGAAGTTTGGGACTGTGAGACCATTGTTTCCACATTTTCTAACCTTGATAATCATCCTGGGAAAATTGAAACTCCAGGAATCCCCAGAAAGAGGCTCCCTAGAGTTTTCCCTGGAGAAACAACTACGACAAATGACATCATCAAGCTTCATGGGAAAGAGAAACTGCCTGTAGAATACCTGCCACAGAGGAGAAGAAATGGTGAAAAGGAGAAGAAAGTAAAGCCTGTAGAAGCTTCTGTCACTGATAAATTTAAAAAAGGAGCTGAGAAGGAAACAAAAGAGGAGAAGAAGGCAAGAAAGGTAAAAAGGTTTCTAGATGGACCTTATGACCATATATTATGTTTGATTGACTAATGCAGAAGTGGAAAAAAGAAGTAAAGAATGTTTATATTGTTTAATAAATTGGTTCTTCATTGGGCCAGTGGGCCTAGCTTTCCAAGTTGTGCCTGTGACCTAATTTTATTTTGTAAACGCTTCCAGAGATAAAGCAACCTGAAGTATTTAGTTCATGATGATCAATATGCATTAACTTGTGATAAATTGTGTCCACCTTTGGTCACAAGAAATTGTCTCTTGGACATTTCAACATAGTATTTAAAACAGAATTTTGACTACGTTCCTCTATTGCATATTTTAGATCATGATTTTTTTAATTTTATGGTATTTTGTTTTGTTAGGACAATACTCTATTAATATATAAGTTTGTGATACAAAGTTGATGTCATTAGATTTGTGTATTCAAAAAGTACTTATTTATGGTAAAAAGTTTGTATCACAAACATGATAGTAATTATTGGTCAAATCGTCAAAGGCTTGTCCTACCAAAACAAAATACGCCTTAGGTTCACAGATAGCGGGAGTAGTTACTTCCTGAGCCAATCCTACTCTGCACATGTGACTGTTCTAACATCAATAGTAAAAAGATATCAATAGCTGATGATTTTAAAGGTTCACTCATACCAGAATGACGATTTGGTTATTTGTATTGCATTTTGATCTTCCAAATGGCTTAGTTAATAAAGTTATCATGCAATGATGCAATGCCTCTCTTTGTCAAGTGATTCGCAAAACTTTCTTAAAAAAAGGTGATTCGCAAAACAACCTTAAAAAAGGGTGATTCACATAACCTTCTTAAAAGAAGGTGATTTGCAAAACCTGCATGACAGTAGATATCATTTATCTTTATGGAACTGATGAAAATTATTCTTCACCAGTCTTATATTCTTGGCCTCTGGACCTTTGCTACCTCTAGGCAGCAGTGAAAGAAGAGAAGAAGGAAGCCCGGAAAGCAAAGAAAGAGCTCAAAGGCCTGTATAAATCAGAAACACAGAAGGCTCAGAAAGTTGCTGCTGTTACTGGACCATCTTCCATACGATTAATGTAAGTCATCATTTTGATTGTAAATTTCATCCTGTCAACTAAGTAGACTTATAGGCATAATCAACCAAAACTCACTTTGATCCTGATGGCCATGTTGTCTCGTATAATGAATTCAACTGTCATCTTATGCCCTGTTTGATGTGGACTTATTTTGGGTCATACATAAACAAGTAGCTTGGAGATACTGTGGAAAACACTTTGGGCTGCTTCAGATCATGACGTGAAATTAAGTTGTTATTCTTATACCCCTTTACGGATTCTTAAATGAATGAGTAATGACTATAACAGGTGATGGTTGATCCGTGGCACATTTACTGATGGAAGTCCTGAAATCCGAAAGACCGCCTGGACAAATGCATCAAAGCTACGAAAGATTTATGATACCAGGTCATCTTTGTGCCATGATCGTGGATTTTGTCGACAAGATACCCAATGCACAGTCACCTTTGAGTTATATTGTTGCATCATAGAGCTTTTGCGTCTTCTGAAACACGACGCTTGCTATGCTATCCAAAACAGAGGCATTATAGCACTACTATATATTAATTCAGTTAACATTTTGCCAAAACCAAAATTCCTTGTAGCCGATGTAACCTGGCACCCCTCATAGTCCCTTTAGACGTTTCAATTTTTTGTCAATAAATTCAGTCAACAATTTGCCAAAACCAAAATTCATCGAAGCCAATTTAACCTGGCGTTCAACACCGAGGCCTACTTGTTTATCATCTCTTTGTTAATTTGTCATTGTTCTTGTGTTGAGGCCAGGAGTGGCCTACTTGTTTATCATTAAGAAGTTGCATGATATAGCAGTATTTGTCAAACCCAGAATGAACAGCTTGATTTGGAACAAAACCAGAAACCGTGTTATATTTTAGATGCTGTGCATAATTACTAGTGAAAAGAAAAAGTCCAAACGTGTTTTGGTTGAAAACGACACTGCCTCAAGGGATTTACCATCATGACCTGTTTCCGAAGTAAAGGTTCTTTGAAGGATCTGACACGCTTTCGATAAGTGCTTACAAATTTCATAACTTCTCCTTCAATTAACTGAATTAATATATAGTAGTGCTATAATGCCTCTGTTTTGGATAGCATAGCAAGCGTCGTGTTTCAGAAGACGCAAAAGCTCTATGATGCAACAATATAACTCAAAGGTGACTGTGCATTGGGTATCTTGTCGACAAAATCCACGATCATGGCACAAAGATGACCTGGTATCATAAATCTTTCGTAGCTTTGATGCATTTGTCCAGGCGGTCTTTCGGATTTCAGGACTTCCATCAGTAAATGTGCCACGGATCAACCATCACCTGTTATAGTCATTACTCATTCATTTAAGAATCCGTAAAGGGGTATAAGAATAACAACTTAATTTCACGTCATGATCTGAAGCAGCCCAAAGTGTTTTCCACAGTATCTCCAAGCTACTTGTTTATGTATGACCCAAAATAAGTCCACATCAAACAGGGCATAAGATGACAGTTGAATTCATTATACGAGACAACATGGCCATCAGGATCAAAGTGAGTTTTGGTTGCAAAATGTTAACTGAATTAATATATAGTAGTGCTATAATGCCTCTGTTTTGGATAGCATAGCAAGCGTCGTGTTTCAGAAGACGCAAAAGCTCTATGATGCAACAATATAACTCAAAGGTGACTGTGCATTGGGTATCTTGTCGACAAAATCCACGATCATGGCACAAAGATGACCTGGTATCATAAATCTTTCGTAGCTTTGATGCATTTGTCCAGGCGGTCTTTCGGATTTCAGGACTTCCATCAGTAAATGTGCCACGGATCAACCATCACCTGTTATAGTCATTACTCATTCATTTAAGAATCCGTAAAGGGGTATAAGAATAACAACTTAATTTCACGTCATGATCTGAAGCAGCCCAAAGTGTTTTCCACAGTATCTCCAAGCTACTTGTTTATGTATGACCCAAAATAAGTCCACATCAAACAGGGCATAAGATGACAGTTGAATTCATTATACGAGACAACATGGCCATCAGGATCAAAGTGAGTTTTGGTTGATTATGCCTATAAGTCTACTTAGTTGACAGGATGAAATTTACAATCAAAATGATGACTTACATTAATCGTATGGAAGATGGTCCAGTAACAGCAGCAACTTTCTGAGCCTTCTGTGTTTCTGATTTAT
>JAHUYU010000085.1:0-13032 GCA_030439765.1 Tripidium arundinaceum | reverse complement strand
AATACGAGTTACCAAGGACGTGCAAGAGATAGATGTAGAGGCCTTGAAAGTTTCTAACCAATGTTTAAACATTTCTTTCACAGGAGCAATTTTAATCTTTTTAAGCATGGCATAGATAATTTGCAATTCGGCATGATAAACAAATCTTATGTCTTGCCTAGCAAACAAAGTCATGGCAATCCAATGATGCATGAACCTCAAAGTAGGAAGATGAATATTCATATTACGAGGTTGAAACTTGCCAATTACATTTTGACCCGAAATCATTCTCCAAAATTCATGGAGATTAAAACCTTTGAGAGCATGATTTAAGTCAATTGAGCATTTTGTACTAAAGCCTATGTGAGAGCTGAGATTTCTCCATGTAAGATAATATTCTTTTTCAAAAAGACGGAAAGTAATCCCACCCTCAACTTCTTGTAAAGAACATAAGAATTGAATTGTTAAGAGGCGAGAACCTAGCTCGTCGATTGGAGCAACATTATCCCATCCGATGGCTTTCCAAATGGTGGGTGAACTCAGAGTCCATACCTATCTTTGTTAGGAGGTCAGGGTGGTATGCCGGCGTGTGGATGAACTCGCGGTCCTTGATAAGGTTGTACGCTTGCATCTCCCGATCTCCCTCCAAATCAAGGTGTGGATCATCATCGCCCTCCTCCATCGGTTGTTCTTGCTCGTCTTCTTGTTCTTCGGTTTCCTCTTCTTCATGCATCGGGCTCTCTTCGGACTCGGTATAGCGCGTGCTTGAGCTTTCACGGGAGCGACTCGAGCTCGCTCCCACGGCCTTCTTGAAGGTGGCGATGAGCTTCCTCCCGAACTTGCCCATGGCGAAAAAGACAACAACAAAACTCGCAAATGGGGTTACGTTAGTGAAAACAAATCGAACAACCCGCTGTTGACGGTCCTTAAGTATCAAAATTAATCGTCAACTAGACATGGAAAAAGACCTATACGCAACCAACATCTAGACTTAGGGTTTTATTTGACAGGATTCCACGAGTTTTGGTGTTTGTCTACTTCTGCAGGGGGTTATCAGAGAATACGGAGGAATGGCCCACATGTCATGATTACATAGAGATATGAAAGCCTGCGGTAATTTTCCGTAAACTATTGGACCAAAGAAGCAACTGGGCCGAGCCGGAGGGCAAGCGGAGCCCAGCCCAGGGCGCCCACCCTAGGGCCTAGGGCGCCCGCCCTGCCCTGGCGGCCAATCAAAGCAAGTCTCGCGGATTATGCTCCACCGACCTCAAGGATTAAGGAAAACCGTGCGATCAAGGTCGGTTTGATCCAACGGCTGACGTTTATTTGGAAGGCCTATATAAGCAAGCCCCTGACCCCAGGAGGAGGAGGCCTCTCTCATTATTATTCATTCATCTCAAGAGGAGAAGCCCCTGATCAAGCTCTAGAGCCACCACATTAGCATGGTACTAGGATGAACTACAAGAATATTTCCTAAGTCATTCTAACTATAAAGTCTAGCATATCATAATTAGTGCAATTATACTTGGCAATCATTGCAGGACAAGAAGATTACGCTCATGCATAGTGAGATTACTAAGGAAGATGAGAAACATAGCAATCACTTCCCCGTAATAATTCTGCTCTGCTTGTCCTATACACGGGAGGAGGACTATATAAGACTCAACGGCGATGTCATTCCCGCGAACTACCTCACGAACCGGCATATAGGGTACAATCGCAGATAAATACGGTATAGGCACCATGCCTACACAATATCTATCATTTACCCATTGATCTGATGGATAAACGCTATACGATCCTAAACATGTATATAATTCCAATCTAACTAAGCCAAGCATATAATCATGATAAACTAAGAACGATATAATTGAGAACATAATCAAATAGAGCAAAGTCATAATCAATATAATGAAATAGAGCAAAGTCATATTCATATAATGAAGAACAAGAAGACGAGCAAGAACAACCGATGGAGGAGGGCGATGATGATCCACACCTTGATTTGGAGGGAGATCGGGAGATGCAAGCGTACAACCTTATCAAGGACCGCGAGTTCATCCACACGCCGGCATACCACCCTGACCTCCTAACAAAGATAGGTATGGACTCTGAGTTCACCACCATTTGGAAAGCCATCGGATGGGATAATGTTGCTCCAATCGACGAGCTAGGTTCTCGCCTCTTAACAATTCAATTCTTATGTTCTTTACAAGAAGTTGAGGGTGGGATTACTTTCCGTCTTTTTGAAAAAGAATATTATCTTACATGGAGAAATCTCAGCTCTCACATAGGCTTTAGTACAAAATGCTCAATTGACTTAAATCATGCTCTCAAAGGTTTTAATCTCCATGAATTTTGGAGAATGATTTCGGGTCAAAATGTAATTGGCAAGTTTCAACCTCGTAATATGAATATTCATCTTCCTACTTTGAGGTTCATGCATCATTGGATTGCCATGACTTTGTTTGCTAGGCAAGACATAAGATTTGTTTATCATGCCGAATTGCAAATTATCTATGCCATGCTTAAAAAGATTAAAATTGCTCCTGTGAAAGAAATGTTTAAACATTGGTTAGAAACTTTCAAGGCCTCTACATCTATCTCTTGCACGTCCTTGGTAACTCGTATTGCCGCCAATATCGGTGCGTTGGATGGACAAGATGTGACATACATCTCTACTCCACGCATTAATATTGATGAGCACTACTTGATACAGGGGCACCATTTGAAATATGATGATGCAGGGAACCTTGTATTTTTCTTCCTGGGATATACAAATGAAATCCCGCTCCCTAACCCGGGATTCTCTTTGTATAAATCCCCTTCACTCACCTTCACTCTTGTCGAACAAGAGGAAGCACGCAGGAGTTCTGTTTCTCGTAGGGGAACAAGAAGCAGGCCTAGAGACGAAGCTGGCAGCTCTCAACAGCCACCGACACCAACACCGACACAACTGGTGCCTTAGACATTCCATACGGAGTGGTTCCCGGCCATGCAGATGCCTGGGTTCACCTCCGGGTATCAGCCGGGCTGGGAACACACCCCGCAACCACACGAGGCCGAAGGATTGGGATGGTACAAGGCCGATGATGCGGCATGGGCGCGTCACTCGTCTGACTCTGTGGGGCTACCACCACATGTCCATCCATGACAGTCCACTTCAAACCATCGGGAGTTGGACGGCATCAACACTCGCCTCAGAGGATTAGAAATCCGCACAGGTGAAATCCAAAATACACTTAACACTCATGTGCAGGATACGAGTCAGTGGCAACTGCAGCAGCAGCAACAGTTTGCGGATATCAACGCTCTGCTAAGGCAACAACAGGAAGCACAGGCAGCCTACTGGCGGTCTATGGGATACAATCCCGGACCATAGACCTCAAGCAAGCTTGGGGGAGGACCCCCACAGAGGTACCTTGTATCCTTTATTTTTTGCATCTATTTTCTGCATTCAATAATAATAATAATAATAAAAAAAAATAAAAAAAAAGAGAATTCCACTCCCATATGTGTTTAAGGAATGTTTAATTTCTCCTAAGTTGAAATGATGAATAATTGCTCCGTCTATATTTCATCTGTGCCTAGGTTATAACTTAGTATATCCCAAGATTCAAGTTTGTTGGCTAAGATTATCTCATCCTAAAAAGTTGAAAACTTGTGGGTTGCAAATGCATGCTCCTTTTCTAAGTTGTTGCAAGTTATGATATGGTAAAAATAGAATTTACTATTACTTTGTTCTAAGAGAAACTTGACATCCAGAGTGTTCATTTTTTTTAAATGCTTAAATTCAAAAAGTTTCGCAATGATTATGAATACCTACCAAAGCCATATGACATGATTCAAAAGTCAAAACATTAGTCATATGCTACTTGTTATTGCATTGAACTTTGTCAAATTATTTGTGACCCTTGTTGAAGATTTTTGTCATGCACCCATGATCAAGACACACGTACACCCACAAATAAAGAGCTGACTCTTACACTAAGAGTTACACAATTCATTTTGTTTGTCTACTAAAAATACTCCAATTATTATGATTCTCTCTCTAAAAATATTCATGTGCCAAAAGAGATTGGGCTATGCTAAAAAAACATGCCAAAGTGCATGAGAAAAAGAAAGGATGCCAAAGAGCATGATACATACAAGAAAAAAAAGAGAGAAAACAATGGGCACTTCGATGCCCGCCCCGAGAGAAAACAATGGGTACCTCGATACCCGCCAGAGAGAATAAAATAGCCCATACTCTCAGAAGCACTTTCAAAAGAAAGAGAGAGTCATCATAAAAGGAGTACAAAAATAACATATGATCCATCTCCACACACTTGCACGTCTTGATCAAAGTGTATGACTTGCATCTCCTTGAGGTCCGGTTTTTGACTTAGTAAAATATGTGATACAAGTATGCCTCATTTTTATACCTACCTAAAACTCCACTCAAAAGCCTTAGTGGTAGGATATGAAAAAGAAGGCAAAATACCAAATGCCTTGGTGAGGTTTCACTCACATTGAGCGATAGAGAGAATCATTTGAGGAACTTACTTTTGTTTTATAAAACTCATAAAACCTCCAGATAGATGGTTGATCAAAGAATGAATGATTGGTGATTCTATTTTAACCGTTCTATCTTACAACCGCCCAAGAACTTGGAAAAGCTATACGCCCCACAGGGATCGAGGTAAAGGGTGGATAAAAATGAGGCATACTTGTATCACATATTTTACTAAGTCAAAAACCGGACCTCAAGGAGATGCAAGTCATACACTTTGATCAAGACGTGCAAGTGTGTGGAGATGGATCATATGTTATTTTTGTACTCCTTTTATGATGACTCTCTCTTTCTTTTGAAAGTGCTTCTGAGAGTATGGGCTATTTTATTCTCTCTGGCGGGTATCGAGGTACCCATTGTTTTCTCTCGGGGCGGGCATCGAAGTGCCCATTGTTTTCTCTCTTTTTTTTCTTGTATGTATCATGCTCTTTGGCATCCTTTCTTTTTCTCATGCACTTTGGCATGTTTTTTTAGCATAGCCCAATCTCTTTTGGCACATGAATATTTTTAGAGAGAGAATCATAATAATTGGAGTATTTTTAGTAGACAAACAAAATGAATTGTGTAACTCTTAGTGTAAGAGTCAGCTCTTTATTTGTGGGTGTACGTGTGTCTTGATCATGGGTGCATGACAAAAATCTTCAACAAGGGTCACAAATAATTTGACAAAGTTCAATGCAATAACAAGTAGCATATGACTAATGTTTTGACTTTTGAATCATGTCATATGGCTTTGGTAGGTATTCATAATCATTGCGAAACTTTTTGAATTTAAGCATTTTAAAAAAAATGAACACTCTGGATGTCAAGTTTCTCTTAGAACAAAGTAATAGTAAATTCTATTTTTACCATATCATAACTTGCAACAACTTAGAAAAGGAGCATGCATTTGCAACCCACAAGTTTTCAACTTTTTAGGATGAGATAATCTTAGCCAACAAACTTGAATCTTGGGATATACTAAGTTATAACCTAGGCACAGATGAAATATAGACGGAGCAATTATTCATCATTTCAACTTAGGAGAAATTAAACATTCCTTAAACACATATGGGAGTGGAATTCTCTTTTTTTTTATTTTTTTTTATTATTATTATTATTATTGAATGCAGAAAATAGATGCAAAAAATAAAGGATACAAGGTACCTCTGTGGGGGTCCTCCCCAAGCTTGCTTGAGGTCTATGGTCCGGGATTGTATCCCATAGACCGCCAGTAGGCTGCCTGTGCTTCCTGTTGTTGCCTTAGCAGAGCGTTGATATCCGCAAACTGTTGCTGCTGCTGCAGTTGCCACTGACTCGTATCCTGCACATGAGTGTTAAGTGTATTTTGGATTTCACCTGTGCGGATTTCTAATCCTCTGAGGCGAGTGTTGATGCCGTCCAACTCCCGATGGTTTGAAGTGGACTGTCATGGATGGACATGTGGTGGTAGCCCCACAGAGTCAGACGAGTGACGCGCCCATGCCGCATCATCGGCCTTGTACCATCCCAATCCTTCGGCCTCGTGTGGTTGCGGGGTGTGTTCCCAGCCCGGCTGATACCCGGAGGTGAACCCAGGCATCTGCATGGCCGGGAACCACTCCGTATGGAATGTCTAAGGCACCAGTTGTGTCGGTGTTGGTGTCGGTGGCTGTTGAGAGCTGCCAGCTTCGTCTCTAGGCCTGCTTCTTGTTCCCCTACGAGAAACAGAACTCCTGCGTGCTTCCTCTTGTTCGACAAGAGTGAAGGTGAGTGAAGGGGATTTATACAAAGAGAATCCCGGGTTAGGGAGCGGGATTTCATTTGTATATCCCAGGAAGAAAAATACAAGGTTCCCTGCATCATCATATTTCAAATGGTGCCCCTGTATCAAGTAGTGCTCATCAATATTAATGCGTGGAGTAGAGATGTATGTCACATCTTGTCCATCCAACGCACCGATATTGGCGGCAATACGAGTTACCAAGGACGTGCAAGAGATAGATGTAGAGGCCTTGAAAGTTTCTAACCAATGTTTAAACATTTCTTTCACAGGAGCAATTTTAATCTTTTTAAGCATGGCATAGATAATTTGCAATTCGGCATGATAAACAAATCTTATGTCTTGCCTAGCAAACAAAGTCATGGCAATCCAATGATGCATGAACCTCAAAGTAGGAAGATGAATATTCATATTACGAGGTTGAAACTTGCCAATTACATTTTGACCCGAAATCATTCTCCAAAATTCATGGAGATTAAAACCTTTGAGAGCATGATTTAAGTCAATTGAGCATTTTGTACTAAAGCCTATGTGAGAGCTGAGATTTCTCCATGTAAGATAATATTCTTTTTCAAAAAGACGGAAAGTAATCCCACCCTCAACTTCTTGTAAAGAACATAAGAATTGAATTGTTAAGAGGCGAGAACCTAGCTCGTCGATTGGAGCAACATTATCCCATCCGATGGCTTTCCAAATGGTGGTGAACTCAGAGTCCATACCTATCTTTGTTAGGAGGTCAGGGTGGTATGCCGGCGTGTGGATGAACTCGCGGTCCTTGATAAGGTTGTACGCTTGCATCTCCCGATCTCCCTCCAAATCAAGGTGTGGATCATCATCGCCCTCCTCCATCGGTTGTTCTTGCTCGTCTTCTTGTTCTTCATTATATGAATATGACTTTGCTCTATTTCATTATATTGATTATGACTTTGCTCTATTTGATTATGTTCTCAATTATATCGTTCTTAGTTTATCATGATTATATGCTTGGCTTAGTTAGATTGGAATTATATACATGTTTAGGATCGTATAGCGTTTATCCATCAGATCAATGGGTAAATGATAGATATTGTGTAGGCATGGTGCCTATACCGTATTTATCTGCGATTGTACCCTATATGCCGGTTCGTGAGGTAGTTCGCGGGAATGACATCGCCGTTGAGTCTTATATAGTCCTCCTCCCGTGTATAGGACAAGCAGAGCAGAATTATTACGGGGAAGTGATTGCTATGTTTCTCATCTTCCTTAGTAATCTCACTATGCATGAGCGTAATCTTCTTGTCCTGCAATGATTGCCAAGTATAATTGCACTAATTATGATATGCTAGACTTTATAGTTAGAATGACTTAGGAAATATTCTTGTAGTTCATCCTAGTACCATGCTAATGTGGTGGCTCTAGAGCTTGATCAGGGGCTTCTCCTCTTGAGATGAATGAATAATAATGAGAGAGGCCTCCTCCTCCTGGGGTCAGGGGCTTGCTTATATAGGCCTTCCAAATAAACGTCAGCCGTTGGATCAAACCGACCTTGATCGCACGGTTTTCCTTAATCCTTGAGGTCGGTGGAGCATAATCCGCGAGACTTGCTTTGATTGGCCGCCAGGGCAGGGCGGGCGCCCTAGGCCCTAGGGTGGGCGCCCTGGGCTGGGCTCCGCTTGCCCTCCGGCTCGGCCCAGTTGCTTCTTTGGTCCAATAGTTTACGGAAAATTACCGCAGGCTTTCATATCTCTATGTAATCATGACATGTGGGCCATTCCTCCGTATTCTCTGATAACCCCCTGCAGAAGTAGACAAACACCAAAACTCGTGGAATCCTGTCAAATAAAACCCTAAGTCTAGATGTTGGTTGCGTATAGGTCTTTTTCCATGTCTAGTTGACGATTAATTTTGATACTTAAGGACCGTCAACAGCGGGTTGTTCGATTTGTTTTCACTAACGTAACCCCATTTGCGAGTTTTGTTGTTGTCTTTTTCGCCATGGGCAAGTTCGGGAGGAAGCTCATCGCCACCTTCAAGAAGGCCGTGGGAGCGAGCTCGAGTCGCTCCCGTGAAAGCTCAAGCACGCGCTATACCGAGTCCGAAGAGAGCCCGATGCATGAAGAAGAGGAAACCGAAGAACAAGAAGACGAGCAAGAACAACCGATGGAGGAGGGCGATGATGATCCACACCTTGATTTGGAGGGAGATCGGGAGATGCAAGCGTACAACCTTATCAAGGACCGCGAGTTCATCCACACGCCGGCATACCACCCTGACCTCCTAACAAAGATAGGTATGGACTCTGAGTTCACCACCATTTGGAAAGCCATCGGATGGGATAATGTTGCTCCAATCGACGAGCTAGGTTCTCGCCTCTTAACAATTCAATTCTTATGTTCTTTACAAGAAGTTGAGGGTGGGATTACTTTCCGTCTTTTTGAAAAAGAATATTATCTTACATGGAGAAATCTCAGCTCTCACATAGGCTTTAGTACAAAATGCTCAATTGACTTAAATCATGCTCTCAAAGGTTTTAATCTCCATGAATTTTGGAGAATGATTTCGGGTCAAAATGTAATTGGCAAGTTTCAACCTCGTAATATGAATATTCATCTTCCTACTTTGAGGTTCATGCATCATTGGATTGCCATGACTTTGTTTGCTAGGCAAGACATAAGATTTGTTTATCATGCCGAATTGCAAATTATCTATGCCATGCTTAAAAAGATTAAAATTGCTCCTGTGAAAGAAATGTTTAAACATTGGTTAGAAACTTTCAAGGCCTCTACATCTATCTCTTGCACGTCCTTGGTAACTCGTATTGCCGCCAATATCGGTGCGTTGGATGGACAAGATGTGACATACATCTCTACTCCACGCATTAATATTGATGAGCACTACTTGATACAGGGGCACCATTTGAAATATGATGATGCAGGGAACCTTGTATTTTTCTTCCTGGGATATACAAATGAAATCCCGCTCCCTAACCCGGGATTCTCTTTGTATAAATCCCCTTCACTCACCTTCACTCTTGTCGAACAAGAGGAAGCACGCAGGAGTTCTGTTTCTCGTAGGGGAACAAGAAGCAGGCCTAGAGACGAAGCTGGCAGCTCTCAACAGCCACCGACACCAACACCGACACAACTGGTGCCTTAGACATTCCATACGGAGTGGTTCCCGGCCATGCAGATGCCTGGGTTCACCTCCGGGTATCAGCCGGGCTGGGAACACACCCCGCAACCACACGAGGCCGAAGGATTGGGATGGTACAAGGCCGATGATGCGGCATGGGCGCGTCACTCGTCTGACTCTGTGGGGCTACCACCACATGTCCATCCATGACAGTCCACTTCAAACCATCGGGAGTTGGACGGCATCAACACTCGCCTCAGAGGATTAGAAATCCGCACAGGTGAAATCCAAAATACACTTAACACTCATGTGCAGGATACGAGTCAGTGGCAACTGCAGCAGCAGCAACAGTTTGCGGATATCAACGCTCTGCTAAGGCAACAACAGGAAGCACAGGCAGCCTACTGGCGGTCTATGGGATACAATCCCGGACCATAGACCTCAAGCAAGCTTGGGGGAGGACCCCCACAGAGGTACCTTGTATCCTTTATTTTTTGCATCTATTTTCTGCATTCAATAATAATAATAATAATAAAAAAAAATAAAAAAAAAGAGAATTCCACTCCCATATGTGTTTAAGGAATGTTTAATTTCTCCTAAGTTGAAATGATGAATAATTGCTCCGTCTATATTTCATCTGTGCCTAGGTTATAACTTAGTATATCCCAAGATTCAAGTTTGTTGGCTAAGATTATCTCATCCTAAAAAGTTGAAAACTTGTGGGTTGCAAATGCATGCTCCTTTTCTAAGTTGTTGCAAGTTATGATATGGTAAAAATAGAATTTACTATTACTTTGTTCTAAGAGAAACTTGACATCCAGAGTGTTCATTTTTTTTAAAATGCTTAAATTCAAAAAGTTTCGCAATGATTATGAATACCTACCAAAGCCATATGACATGATTCAAAAGTCAAAACATTAGTCATATGCTACTTGTTATTGCATTGAACTTTGTCAAATTATTTGTGACCCTTGTTGAAGATTTTTGTCATGCACCCATGATCAAGACACACGTACACCCACAAATAAAGAGCTGACTCTTACACTAAGAGTTACACAATTCATTTTGTTTGTCTACTAAAAATACTCCAATTATTATGATTCTCTCTCTAAAAATATTCATGTGCCAAAAGAGATTGGGCTATACTAAGTTATAACCTAGGCACAGATGAAATATAGACGGAGCAATTATTCATCATTTCAACTTAGGAGAAATTAAACATTCCTTAAACACATATGGGAGTGGAATTCTCTTTTTTTTTATTTTTTTTTATTATTATTATTATTATTGAATGCAGAAAATAGATGCAAAAAATAAAGGATACAAGGTACCTCTGTGGGGGTCCTCCCCCAAGCTTGCTTGAGGTCTATGGTCCGGGATTGTATCCCATAGACCGCCAGTAGGCTGCCTGTGCTTCCTGTTGTTGCCTTAGCAGAGTGTTGATATCCGCAAACTGTTGCTGCTGCTGCAGTTGCCACTGACTCGTATCCTGCACATGAGTGTTAAGTGTATTTTGGATTTCACCTGTGCGGATTTCTAATCCTCTGAGGCGAGTGTTGATGCCGTCCAACTCCCGATGGTTTGAAGTGGACTGTCATGGATGGACATGTGGTGGTAGCCCCACAGAGTCAGACGAGTGACGCGCCCATGCCGCATCATCGGCCTTGTACCATCCCAATCCTTCGGCCTCGTGTGGTTGCGGGGTGTGTTCCCAGCCCGGCTGATACCCGGAGGTGAACCCAGGCATCTGCATGGCCGGGAACCACTCCGTATGGAATGTCTAAGGCACCAGTTGTGTCGGTGTTGGTGTCGGTGGCTGTTGAGAGCTGCCAGCTTCGTCTCTAGGCCTGCTTCTTGTTCCCCTACGAGAAACAGAACTCCTGCGTGCTTCCTCTTGTTCGACAAGAGTGAAGGTGAGTGAAGGGGATTTATACAAAGAGAATCCCGGGTTAGGGAGCGGGATTTCATTTGTATATCCCAGGAAGAAAAATACAAGGTTCCCTGCATCATCATATTTCAAATGGTGCCCCTGTATCAAGTAGTGCTCATCAATATTAATGCGTGGAGTAGAGATGTATGTCACATCTTGTCCATCCAACGCACCGATATTGGCGGCAATACGAGTTACCAAGGACGTGCAAGAGATAGATGTAGAGGCCTTGAAAGTTTCTAACCAATGTTTAAACATTTCTTTCACAGGAGCAATTTTAATCTTTTTAAGCATGGCATAGATAATTTGCAATTCGGCATGATAAACAAATCTTATGTCTTGCCTAGCAAACAAAGTCATGGCAATCCAATGATGCATGAACCTCAAAGTAGGAAGATGAATATTCATATTACGAGGTTGAAACTTGCCAATTACATTTTGACCCGAAATCATTCTCCAAAATTCATGGAGATTAAAACCTTTGAGAGCATGATTTAAGTCAATTGAGCATTTTGTACTAAAGCCTATGTGAGAGCTGAGATTTCTCCATGTAAGATAATATTCTTTTTCAAAAAGACGGAAAGTAATCCCACCCTCAACTTCTTGTAAAGAACATAAGAATTGAATTGTTAAGAGGCGAGAACCTAGCTCGTCGATTGGAGCAACATTATCCCATCCGATGGCTTTCCAAATGGTGGTGAACTCAGAGTCCATACCTATCTTTGTTAGGAGGTCAGGGTGGTATGCCGGCGTGTGGATGAACTCGCGGTCCTTGATAAGGTTGTACGCTTGCATCTCCCGATCTCCCTCCAAATCAAGGTGTGGATCATCATCGCCCTCCTCCATCGGTTGTTCTTGCTCGTCTTCTTGTTCTTCGGTTTCCTCTTCTTCATGCATCGGGCTCTCTTCGGACTCGGTATAGCGCGTGCTTGAGCTTTCACGGGAGCGACTCGAGCTCGCTCCCACGGCCTTCTTGAAGGTGGCGATGAGCTTCCTCCCGAACTTGCCCATGGCGAAAAAGACAACAACAAAACTCGCAAATGGGGTTACGTTAGTGAAAACAAATCGAACAACCCGCTGTTGACGGTCCTTAAGTATCAAAATTAATCGTCAACTAGACATGGAAAAAGACCTATACGCAACCAACATCTAGACTTAGGGTTTTATTTGACAGGATTCCACGAGTTTTGGTGTTTGTCTACTTCTGCAGGGGGTTATCAGAGAATACGGAGGAATGGCCCACATGTCATGATTACATAGAGATATGAAAGCCTGCGGTAATTTTCCGTAAACTATTGGACCAAAGAAGCAACTGGGCCGAGCCGGAGGGCAAGCGGAGCCCAGCCCAGGGCGCCCACCCTAGGGCCTAGGGCGCCCGCCCTGCCCTGGCGGCCAATCAAAGCAAGTCTCGCGGATTATGCTCCACCGACCTCAAGGATTAAGGAAAACCGTGCGATCAAGGTCGGTTTGATCCAACGGCTGACGTTTATTTGGAAGGACTATATAAGACTCAACGGCGATGTCATTCCCGCGAACTACCTCACGAACCGGCATATAGGGTACAATCGCAGATAAATACGGTATAGGCACCATGCCTACACAATATCTATCATTTACCCATTGATCTGATGGATAAACGCTATACGATCCTAAACATGTATATAATTCCAATCTAACTAAGCCAAGCATATAATCATGATAAACTAAGAACGATATAAT
>JAHUYU010003628.1:0-17074 GCA_030439765.1 Tripidium arundinaceum | reverse complement strand
CTTGAATTGGGCTGCCAATTTAACAAAAAAGGATTAGCAACAGATACAACTGCAGAAGCACAAAGTGCCAACTCAGGTCTACAAGAGAAAGGGCTTACCAGGTTTAACAACTTCACCAGGGTTTGATTTGATGAGAAGCTGCCTGTTGTCCAGATGTGTAAGAACAAATTGGAACCCACAGAGAGCTTCGGTCAGAGACAAGGTGTGCTCATAAAAGAGATCTTCACCCTTTCTTTTGAACTTGGAGTGATCCTTCTGCTGGAGGACAAATACAATGTCTCCAGTGACGGTATCAGGCTGCGAGTAACATAACATTTCAATATAATTTGTAATCATAAAGAAGCAACCTCTAGATCTTATCAAACTGATGCTTAAGCAAGCATACCGCTTCATCAGCTTCACCAGGGAAGGTGATCTTCTGGTTGTGTTGCATCCCCTTCTCAACATGAACCTCAAGAACCTTCTTCTCTTGAACGACCTTCTCACCCTTGCACCCTGGGCAGCGATCCTTCTCGTTGATGCTCTCTCCAGTCCCCTTGCACTCATTGCAAGGCTGCTGCATCTGCTGTATCATGGAAGGCCCCAGCTGGCGGATAGTGACTTTCATGCCTGAGCCCTGGCAACCAGGGCACCTCATTGAGGCACCAGACTTCGAGCCCTTGCTGAAAAAAAAAAAGCACACTCAACCAAAGGTTTTGGAAAAATGATTCGAATAATTGGGAGGGCCAAGCAGAACTAACCCCTTGCACTTGGAGCAGATGACATTGCGCGAAAGAGAGAGCTTCTTTGAGGTGCCATTGTAAAGATCTTCCAGAGAAACTTTAAGTGGGTGGACTACATCTTCTCCCCTCCTTTGCCTTCTTCCCCTGCTGCTTCCACCACCTCCTGTGAAGAAAACATATAAACACCAGTTATCACATTTATAGAAGGAGCATAACAAAAAAAATAGGCACAGATGAATATGGGTACCACCAGGCAATACCTCCAAAAGAGGGTCCAAAGAATGATGAGAAGATGTCAAATGGATCAACATGGGCTCCTCCGCCGCCCATTCCTTCCTTAAGGGCATCTTCACCATACTGATCATAAATCTCACGCTTCTCTGGGTCACTCAAAACCTCATAGGCTTGTGCAAGCTCCTTGAACTGAAATAAATTAAAATAAAGCTTTTACTCTACAAATCATGGATCAAAAAAGAAATTTAGCAGACCAATTCAAGGCGATAAACGACGAGGGGATGCCAATTTACCAGAGGCCTTTCATGAAGGGGAAGCTCTACATTCATTTCACGGTGGAGTTCCCTGACTCGTTGGCTCCCGAGCAGTGCAAGGCTCTTGAGGCAGTACTTCCACCAAAGCCTTCATCCAAGCTGACAGACATGGAGATAGATGAATGCGAGGAGACAACTATGCATGACGTGAACAACATCGAGGAAGAGATGCGCAGGAAGCAAGCTCATGCTGCCCAGGAGGCGTACGAGGAGGATGACGAGATGCCGGGCGGAGCCCAAAGAGTGCAGTGCGCGCAACAGTAAGCAGACTATCATCAAGGCAAGTGACAGGGTTGCCCTTCAAGTGCGAGAGTGGTCTCTAGTTTTGCTCTCGCTGAGCTGCGAGATAGGAAGCTGATTCTACTACCCCTGCAAGCAGGGAATGTATCCTTTTTGCTGCAACTGAAAAATGCTACCCAGGCATAGCTGGCTACCTTATAACTTTTATTTGTGAGATTTGCTAGAGTGATGGTTTCAATCAATATATAGGTGGACTTGAATGTTTGTGGAATGCTACTGTATAACGCACATATGGGTGCAATGCCTGTTGCATTGGTGTCTGAATCTGAATGACATCGCCGTTGGACATCGGCACAATTTTTTTTTTTATGTAGCGCATAATCGTGTGTTAATCAGCAATATTGGAATGGTCTGATTGATGGTGCTTGACAATATATACTTACAGATCATAGTGTACTGTTGACTATTGAGAAACAATAGTCATTGCGAATGAATGAAGAAGAAATGGTGAGCAGGCTAGCGTGGTTGGATCGTGACATGGAACTTCATGCCAAGACTGCAGTAATTGCCGACGCTGCATACGTAGTAGCGCATGCCTTTGTAGTCGAGCGGGACGACGGCCAGTGGGACGCGGAAGTTGTTGTAGGGGTCGTCGGCGGTGCAGTCCTCGTACTCCCTCCTCGACACCTGCGCCACGTCGTAGAACCCTATCTGGAACCGGAAAACTGAACGCGGCGCCGGATGTGGTGGCGTCAGTAGATTGCTGGCGTCATACCATCGGCAGACGGCAGCCAATGCAAGAGAATCCGGAGGGCTCACCCAGGTTGTCGCCGGCGTAGAACGTCCTGTTGTTCGACCAGGCCATGTACAGGTCGTCGCGCAGCGGGATGGACCACATCGAGCCCCCGACGACGTGGTCTGTCGCGACCGTGGGCGGCGGCACGTGGACGGTGAGAAGGACGGCGGTCAGGAGCGTGGCCATGGCCGCCGCGCTGAGCGTCCCCATCCTGGATTGATGCCCACCGCTGTTTGTTGGGTGCGACGGCGATGGCCGAATACGCGCAACGAAAGAGAAGAAGGAAACCGCTGTTAACCGTAGTCATGTTGCTTTGGAGCGGTTACTGGCAATTGACAACCGCTGCTAAGTGCCAACGATCCGTGCCAGTGATTTTCTGCGGTTTATTCTGTATGCTATTCTGTGACTCTGACACAGCGATAGTGACTGTCCCGTGCAAGCTGCGGCTGTGGCCGTCGTTGTCGCAGGAGATGCAGGCGAAAGTGCCCAAGAAACCAAGGCCCCTGGACCAGGTCGTTCCATTTTTTTTTCTGAATTTCTGATCCGGTTTTCTCGAGGAAAGTACGGTGCAGTTCACTCGCAAGATCGCCAGGAAGATGTCCGACGGAACGGGAACGGACTGACCAGTCGTCACAATGAATGGCCACTCCACTCGAATAGTCGAACTTGCCCTTTGCCTTGGTCAGTTTCGTCAGGCTCCAGCCGACCTCTGTACATGTCCAGGGGGCAGGGGCGGTCGCATCGCATTTGAATGAATGAAATACGGTGGATTCGGACAATGGACAGCACGGGATTTCTCAAGGTTTCGCGGCGAAGTACTCAGGAGTCAAACGACCGCACAAAACGCCGGCAGGTGCAACGCATTCTAGAGAAGAAACCAAACGGGAAGCAGGTTTCCTTTCTAGCCCTGCCCTGCAGCCGGCACTGCCGTGTGGAGGTGAAGAAGCAAAAGGAAAAAGCGCGGCGATGGAAAGGCCCTCCGAATTACCCTAGTTTTGACGTAAATACAATTGCGCGCCGCAAGAAAAGGAGGAAGTTTTCTGAAACTTTCTAGGAACAACACCACCCATCGCTCTCTCTCGTTCTCTCCCTTGTGAAACGAACTAGCTATATACCACCAGCAGCGGCAAGAACGCCGAGCGTACTAAGAAAGCTAGCACGCGCAGCGCAGTGCGGTCCCTCGCGTACTGCCACTGCCAGCATGAGCCTCGACGCCGCCTCCGCGATCGCGGTCGCCGCGGCGGTGGCCCTCGCGGCGCTCATCGTGGCCATCGTCGTCGCCGCGTCCGCGGGCGCCTGCGGCGGACGACCACCGGGCCGTCGTCCAGGGCGGCGGCGGCGCCACCGCGGTGCACGACGTCGAGCGCGCGCTCGGGGACGCCACGCTCGTGACGTACGAGCAGGCGCGGGCGGCCGGGAAGAGCGGCGGGAGCGCGCCCGCGGACGAGGAGGCCCCGCGCTGCGCGCTCTGCCTGTCGGAGTTCGCCAGCAGCAGCAAGGCGGGCGAGCTCGTGCGGGTGGTCGCGGCGTGCGGCCACTTCTTCCACGCGGACTGCGGCGTCGACGGCTGGCTCAGGGCGCGCGGGACGTGCCCGCTCTGCCGAGCTGAGGTGTGGGCGACTCTGCCGCGACCGCCGCGCCCGGAGTGCCCGCCGTTGCCGGCGCGATCCGGCGGCGCCACAGTGGGCTCGCGTTAGTGTGTCAATGTGCTACGCATTTCGTCCACTTTCTGCTGTTGATTAGCGAGCCCGAGCCGTAGGATTTTACAGAGGATTCTTTGGCACATTATTTCAGAGGCAAAAGTTCCTTCTCTCTCTCTATCTTTTGTGTCGATTTGGTGACAACAAAAATTGGTAGTACCAGTACGCCATCCGGGAAGACCGGAGAATCCGGTTTATGAAGCTGCAAGGTATGGTCTTGGAGACGGGCAAATTGCACCGGTTACAAACTTAGAGCATCTTCAAGAATTTCCAATAATTTTTCCTAAAACCATAGAGTTTTCTAACTCGCTAAAAATTATTAAGAGGAATAAATAAGATCATCTTCAACAGTTTCTAATAATTCACTCCTAGAATATAGAAGACAATTTTACATCAAGAATCCTATACTATTTCTAAATTATCCTAAATACTTTTATATTTTTTTTCTCTTGTGTATTTGCATCAGGAACCCTTTCCTACTCTTTATTCTTTCTCACGTCCTTCCACCTTTAAATTGGCCGATTGATACGTGCGTGGAGAAGCGCGGATATATCCGCGCGATCGGTCTATTTTTCCAAGCGCGGAAAGATTGGAGAGGTGGGATTAGGAATTGTTGGAGATGAATTTTTTCCATTCTAGCCAAAAATCCTAAATTGGGAAGCTTTATTAGGAACTTTTGGAGATGCTTACAGTACACCTTGATTAGTGCCGACAGTTCATTGCGCCCAGAAATGCTTATGTTTATCGATAAACTTTGAACCTTCAATCAATTATTTATATTTAGGGATGGAGTGAGTACAACATATCGCACAGAATCACTATACAACCAATGCATATACAGGGGATAGGACAAATCGCTAGAAAATACTGCTTACAGGATCTGAAGTAGCATACCATGTGGACCTCTAAATGGGCCACCAAACTTGCATCAAGAAGAGGCCAGCAGGTTCTTGAACCACAGCACTGAGTTCTTTGGGTATCTCTTGAGATTGTTGTTGTAGTCCACAAAGTACAACCCGAATCTCGAGGTGTATCCAGCGGTCCACTCCAGTTGTCGAGAAGAGACCACATGAAATACCCTCTAACATCGCAGCCATCCTCTCTGCATTGTCAGTGGTGAGCATTGAGCAGACCTTTTTTTTCATAACTTGGGTCGTATTCCACCCTTGCTTTTGTATTGATCTGGTGACTGTTTAAGATAAATGAGTAGTACACTACCTGATGGAGGCAGCTAGGTTTGTCAGGTAGTCATTGTGGTACTTTATCCTCTTGGCATCCTTGAGTGCGTTCTTCAGGGAGATGAAGGGACTGTTGCTATCGTCCATTCCTAAATCAACAGGGAAATTTTCATTAGTTTCTTGTTTTTCGGTAGACTGAGTGCTACAAATATTAATGGCGCAAATTTTAACGAGATTGCAAGCTAAAATGTCTGAAGTGATAGCAATTTTATTTGTCTCACGAGAGACGTCTGCACTTGCCATTTTCTGTTATGTACACCGGTGGGGGTGTTGTATCTGTCCTTGACATAGTTCATTAGGCTCCTCATGCTGCCAGGTACAATGTACAGCCAGATCGAGTTAGCCTGCATGGAGGACAGACAGTGTGGTGAATTTGCAGGTCACATGTACAGTAAGTTCAGAGAAAGAAAAGCAGTGCTGCAGCTTAGAATTCTCAGTCTCCTTTGTACTTCAGTGCCACTTTGAGAAAATGCTGTCATATTCGCTGAAAGCCAGAACTCACCCTATCCCCGATTGGCTTCCCATTTCTGAAGGCTGATAAAACGTGAAAGGCATTAATATGTCAGCAAAAACCATTCAGGCAATCATTCAGCGGAGGGAGACAAAAAAATTTGTTTGTTTCTTCAACTCTTAATTTCATCTTGTCTGAACAAAATATGATGCCAACTTACGGAGGCTAATAGTTCCTGTGAACTGCACCGTACTTTCCTCGAGAAAACCGGGATCAGAAATTCAGAAAAAAAAATGGAACGACCTGGTCCAGGGGCCTTGGTTTCTTGGGCACTTTCGCCTGCATCTCCTGCGACAACGACGGCCACAGCCGCAGCTTGCACGGGACAGTCACTATCGCTGTGTCAGAGTCACAGAATAGCATACAGAATAAACCGCAGAAAATCACTGGCACGGATCGTTGGCACTTAGCAGCGGTTGTCAATTGCCAGTAACCGCTCCAAAGCAACATGACTACGGTTAACAGCGGTTTCCTTCTCTTCTCTTTCGTTGCGCGTATTCGGCCATCGCCGTCGCACCCAACAAACAGCGGTGGGCATCAATCCAGGATGGGGACGCTCAGCGCGGCGGCCATGGCCACGCTCCTGACCGCCGTCCTTCTCACCGTCCACGTGCCGCCGCCCACGGTCGCGACAGACCACGTCGTCGGGGCTCGATGTGGTCCATCCCGCTGCGCGACGACCTGTACATGGCCTGGTCGAACAACAGGACGTTCTACGCCGGCGACAACCTGGGTGAGCCCTCCGGATTCTCTTGCATTGGCTGCCGTCTGCCGATGGTATGACGCCAGCAATCTACTGACGCCACCACATCCGGCGCCGCGTTCAGTTTTCCGGTTCCAGATAGGGTTCTACGACGTGGCGCAGGTGTCGAGGAGGGAGTACGAGGACTGCACCGCCGACGACCCCTACAACAACTTCCGCGTCCCACTGGCCGTCGTCCCGCTCGACTACAAAGGCATGCGCTACTACGTATGCAGCGTCGGCAATTACTGCAGTCTTGGCATGAAGTTCCATGTCACGATCCAACCACGCTAGCCTGCTCACCATTTCTTCTTCATTCATTCGCAATGACTATTGTTTCTCAATAGTCAACAGTACACTATGATCTGTAAGTATATATTGTCAAGCACCATCAATCAGACCATTCCAATATTGCTGATTAACACACGATTATGCGCTACATAAAAAAAAAAATTGTGCCGATGTCCAACGGCGATGTCATTCAGATTCAGACACCAATGCAACAGGCATTGCACCCATATGTGCGTTATACAGTAGCATTCCACAAACATTCAAGTCCACCTATATATTGATTGAAACCATCACTCTAGCAAATCTCACAAATAAAAGTTATAAGGTAGCCAGCTATGCCTGGGTAGCATTTTTCAGTTGCAGCAAAAGGATACATTCCCTGCTTGCAGGGGTAGTAGAATCAGCTTCCTATCTCGCAGCTCAGCGAGAGCAAAACTAGAGACCACTCTCGCACTTGAAGGGCAACCCTGTCACTTGCCTTGATGATAGTCTGCTTACTGTTGCGCGCACTGCACTCTTTGGGCTCCGCCCGGCATCTCGTCATCCTCCTCGTACGCCTCCTGGGCAGCATGAGCTTGCTTCCTGCGCATCTCTTCCTCGATGTTGTTCACGTCATGCATAGTTGTCTCCTCGCATTCATCTATCTCCATGTCTGTCAGCTTGGATGAAGGCTTTGGTGGAAGTACTGCCTCAAGAGCCTTGCACTGCTCGGGAGCCAACGAGTCAGGGAACTCCACCGTGAAATGAATGTAGAGCTTCCCCTTCATGAAAGGCCTCTGGTAAATTGGCATCCCCTCGTCGTTTATCGCCTTGAATTGGTCTGCTAAATTTCTTTTTTGATCCATGATTTGTAGAGTAAAAGCTTTATTTTAATTTATTTCAGTTCAAGGAGCTTGCACAAGCCTATGAGGTTTTGAGTGACCCAGAGAAGCGTGAGATTTATGATCAGTATGGTGAAGATGCCCTTAAGGAAGGAATGGGCGGCGGAGGAGCCCATGTTGATCCATTTGACATCTTCTCATCATTCTTTGGACCCTCTTTTGGAGGTATTGCCTGGTGGTACCCATATTCATCTGTGCCTATTTTTTTTGTTATGCTCCTTCTATAAATGTGATAACTGGTGTTTATATGTTTTCTTCACAGGAGGTGGTGGAAGCAGCAGGGGAAGAAGGCAAAGGAGGGAGAAGATGTAGTCCACCCACTTAAAGTTTCTCTGGAAGATCTTTACAATGGCACCTCAAAGAAGCTCTCTCTTTCGCGCAATGTCATCTGCTCCAAGTGCAAGGGGTTAGTTCTGCTTGGCCCTCCCAATTATTCGAATCATTTTTCCAAAACCTTTGGTTGAGTGTGCTTTTTTTTTTTCAGCAAGGGCTCGAAGTCTGGTGCCTCAATGAGGTGCCCTGGTTGCCAGGGCTCAGGCATGAAAGTCACTATCCGCCAGCTGGGGCCTTCCATGATACAGCAGATGCAGCAGCCTTGCAATGAGTGCAAGGGGACTGGAGAGAGCATCAACGAGAAGGATCGCTGCCCAGGGTGCAAGGGTGAGAAGGTCGTTCAAGAGAAGAAGGTTCTTGAGGTTCATGTTGAGAAGGGGATGCAACACAACCAGAAGATCACCTTCCCTGGTGAAGCTGATGAAGCGGTATGCTTGCTTAAGCATCAGTTTGATAAGATCTAGAGGTTGCTTCTTTATGATTACAAATTATATTGATATGTTATGTTACTCGCAGCCTGATACCGTCACTGGAGACATTGTATTTGTCCTCCAGCAGAAGGATCACTCCAAGTTCAAAAGAAAGGGTGAAGATCTCTTTTATGAGCACACCTTGTCTCTGACCGAAGCTCTCTGTGGGTTCCAATTTGTTCTTACACATCTGGACAACAGGCAGCTTCTCATCAAATCAAACCCTGGTGAAGTTGTTAAACCTGGTAAGCCCTTTCTCTTGTAGACCTGAGTTGGCACTTTGTGCTTCTGCAGTTGTATCTGTTGCTAATCCTTTTTTGTTAAATTTGAGCAGACCAATTCAAGGCGATAAACGACGAGGGGATGCCAATTTACCAGAGGCCTTTCATGAAGGGGAAGCTCTACATTCATTTCACGGTGGAGTTCCCTGACTCGTTGGCTCCCGAGCAGTGCAAGGCTCTTGAGGCAGTACTTCCACCAAAGCCTTCATCCAAGCTGACAGACATGGAGATAGATGAATGCGAGGAGACAACTATGCATGACGTGAACAACATCGAGGAAGAGATGCGCAGGAAGCAAGCTCATGCTGCCCAGGAGGCGTACGAGGAGGATGACGAGATGTCGGGCGGAGCCCAAAGAGTGCAGTGCGCGCAACAGTAAGCAGACTATCATCAAGGCAAGTGACAGGGTTGCCCTTCAAGTGCGAGAGTGGTCTCTAGTTTTGCTCTCGCTGAGCTGCGAGATAGGAAGCTGATTCTACTACCCCTGCAAGCAGGGAATGTATCCTTTTTGCTGCAACTGAAAAATGCTACCCAGGCATAGCTGGCTACCTTATAACTTTTATTTGTGAGATTTGCTAGAGTGATGGTTTCAATCAATATATAGGTGGACTTGAATGTTTGTGGAATGCTACTGTATAACGCACATATGGGTGCAATGCCTGTTGCATTGGTGTCTGAATCTGAATGACATCGCCGTTGGACATCGGCACAATTTTTTTTTTTATGTAGCGCATAATCGTGTGTTAATCAGCAATATTGGAATGGTCTGATTGATGGTGCTTGACAATATATACTTACAGATCATAGTGTACTGTTGACTATTGAGAAACAATAGTCATTGCGAATGAATGAAGAAGAAATGGTGAGCAGGCTAGCGTGGTTGGATCGTGACATGGAACTTCATGCCAAGACTGCAGTAATTGCCGACGCTGCATACGTAGTAGCGCATGCCTTTGTAGTCGAGCGGGACGACGGCCAGTGGGACGCGGAAGTTGTTGTAGGGGTCGTCGGCGGTGCAGTCCTCGTACTCCCTCCTCGACACCTGCGCCACGTCGTAGAACCCTATCTGGAACCGGAAAACTGAACGCGGCGCCGGATGTGGTGGCGTCAGTAGATTGCTGGCGTCATACCATCGGCAGACGGCAGCCAATGCAAGAGAATCCGGAGGGCTCACCCAGGTTGTCGCCGGCGTAGAACGTCCTGTTGTTCGACCAGGCCATGTACAGGTCGTCGCGCAGCGGGATGGACCACATCGAGCCCCCGACGACGTGGTCTGTCGCGACCGTGGGCGGCGGCACGTGGACGGTGAGAAGGACGGCGGTCAGGAGCGTGGCCATGGCCGCCGCGCTGAGCGTCCCCATCCTGGATTGATGCCCACCGCTGTTTGTTGGGTGCGACGGCGATGGCCGAATACGCGCAACGAAAGAGAAGAGAAGGAAACCGCTGTTAACCGTAGTCATGTTGCTTTGGAGCGGTTACTGGCAATTGACAACCGCTGCTAAGTGCCAACGATCCGTGCCAGTGATTTTCTTCGGTTTATTCTGTATGCTATTCTGTGACTCTGACACAGCGATAGTGACTGTCCCGTGCAAGCTGCGGCTGTGGCCGTCGTTGTCGCAGGAGATGCAGGCGAAAGTGCCCAAGAAACCAAGGCCCCTGGACCAGGTCGTTCCATTTTTTTTTCTGAATTTCTGATCCCGGTTTTCTCGAGGAAAGTACGGTGCAGTTCACTCGCAAGATCGCCAGGAAGATGTCCGACGGAACGGGAACGGACTGACCAGTCGTCACAATGAATGGCCACTCCACTCGAATAGTCGAACTTGCCCTTTGCCTTGGTCAGTTTCGTCAGGCTCCAGCCGACCTCTGTACATGTCCAGGGGGCAGGGGCGGTCGCATCGCATTTGAATGAATGAAATACGGTGGATTCGGACAATGGACAGCACGGGATTTCTCAAGGTTTCGCGGCGAAGTACTCAGGAGTCAAACGACCGCACAAAACGCCGGCAGGTGCAACGCATTCTAGAGAAGAAACCAAACGGGAAGCAGGTTTCCTTTCTAGCCCTGCCCTGCAGCCGGCACTGCCGTGTGGAGGTGAAGAAGCAAAAGGAAAAAGCGCGGCGATGGAAAGGCCCTCCGAATTACCCTAGTTTTGACGTAAATACAATTGCGCGCCGCAAGAAAAGGAGGAAGTTTTCTGAAACTTTCTAGGAACAACACCACCCATCGCTCTCTCTCGTTCTCTCCCTTGTGAAACGAACTAGCTATATACCACCAGCAGCGGCAAGAACGCCGAGCGTACTAAGAAAGCTAGCACGCGCAGCGCAGTGCGGTCCCTCGCGTACTGCCACTGCCAGCATGAGCCTCGACGCCGCCTCCGCGATCGCGGTCGCCGCGGCGGTGGCCCTCGCGGCGCTCATCGTGGCCATCGTCGTCGCCGCGTCCGCGGGCGCCTGCGGCGGACGACCACCGGGCCGTCGTCCAGGCGGCGGCGGCGCCACCGCGGTGCACGACGTCGAGCGCGCGCTCGGGGACGCCACGCTCGTGACGTACGAGCAGGCGCGGGCGGCCGGGAAGAGCGGCGGGAGCGCGCCCGCGGACGAGGAGGCCCCGCGCTGCGCGCTCTGCCTGTCGGAGTTCGCCAGCAGCAGCAAGGCGGGCGAGCTCGTGCGGGTGGTCGCGGCGTGCGGCCACTTCTTCCACGCGGACTGCGGCGTCGACGGCTGGCTCAGGGCGCGCGGGACGTGCCCGCTCTGCCGAGCTGAGGTGTGGGCGACTCTGCCGCGACCGCCGCGCCCGGAGTGCCCGCCGTTGCCGGCGCGATCCGGCGGCGCCACAGTGGGCTCGCGTTAGTGTGTCAATGTGCTACGCATTTCGTCCACTTTCTGCTGTTGATTAGCGAGCCCGAGCCGTAGGATTTTACAGAGGATTCTTTGGCACATTATTTCAGAGGCAAAAGTTCCTTCTCTCTCTCTATCTTTTGTGTCGATTTGGTGACAACAAAAATTGGTAGTACCAGTACGCCATCCGGGAAGACCGGAGAATCCGGTTTATGAAGCTGCAAGGTATGGTCTTGGAGACGGGCAAATTGCACCGGTTACAAACTTAGAGCATCTTCAAGAATTTCCAATAATTTTTCCTAAAACCATAGAGTTTTCTAACTCGCTAAAAATTATTAAGAGGAATAAATAAGATCATCTTCAACAGTTTCTAATAATTCACTCCTAGAATATAGAAGACAATTTTACATCAAGAATCCTCTGTAAAATCCTACGGCTCGGGCTCGCTAATCAACAGCAGAAAGTGGACGAAATGCGTAGCACATTGACACACTAACGCGAGCCCACTGTGGCGCCGCCGGATCGCGCCGGCAACGGCGGGCACTCCGGGCGCGGCGGTCGCGGCAGAGTCGCCCACACCTCAGCTCGGCAGAGCGGGCACGTCCCGCGCGCCCTGAGCCAGCCGTCGACGCCGCAGTCCGCGTGGAAGAAGTGGCCGCACGCCGCGACCACCCGCACGAGCTCGCCCGCCTTGCTGCTGCTGGCGAACTCCGACAGGCAGAGCGCGCAGCGCGGGGCCTCCTCGTCCGCGGGCGCGCTCCCGCCGCTCTTCCCGGCCGCCCGCGCCTGCTCGTACGTCACGAGCGTGGCGTCCCCGAGCGCGCGCTCGACGTCGTGCACCGCGGTGGCGCCGCCGCCGCCTGGACGACGGCCCGGTGGTCGTCCGCCGCAGGCGCCCGCGGACGCGGCGACGACGATGGCCACGATGAGCGCCGCGAGGGCCACCGCCGCGGCGACCGCGATCGCGGAGGCGGCGTCGAGGCTCATGCTGGCAGTGGCAGTACGCGAGGGACCGCACTGCGCTGCGCGTGCTAGCTTTCTTAGTACGCTCGGCGTTCTTGCCGCTGCTGGTGGTATATAGCTAGTTCGTTTCACAAGGGAGAGAACGAGAGAGAGCGATGGGTGGTGTTGTTCCTAGAAAGTTTCAGAAAACTTCCTCCTTTTCTTGCGGCGCACAATTGTATTTACGTCAAAACTAGGGTAATTCGGAGGGCCTTTCCATCGCCGCGCTTTTTCCTTTTGCTTCTTCACCTCCACACGGCAGTGCCGGCTGCAGGGCAGGGCTAGAAAGGAAACCTGCTTCCCGTTTGGTTTCTTCTCTAGAATGCGTTGCACCTGCCGGCGTTTTGTGCGGTCGTTTGACTCCTGAGTACTTCGCCGCGAAACCTTGAGAAATCCCGTGCTGTCCATTGTCCGAATCCACCGTATTTCATTCATTCAAATGCGATGCGACCGCCCCTGCCCCCTGGACATGTACAGAGGTCGGCTGGAGCCTGACGAAACTGACCAAGGCAAAGGGCAAGTTCGACTATTCGAGTGGAGTGGCCATTCATTGTGACGACTGGTCAGTCCGTTCCCGTTCCGTCGGACATCTTCCTGGCGATCTTGCGAGTGAACTGCACCGTACTTTCCTCGAGAAAACCGGGATCAGAAATTCAGAAAAAAAAATGGAACGACCTGGTCCAGGGGCCTTGGTTTCTTGGGCACTTTCGCCTGCATCTCCTGCGACAACGACGGCCACAGCCGCAGCTTGCACGGGACAGTCACTATCGCTGTGTCAGAGTCACAGAATAGCATACAGAATAAACCGAAGAAAATCACTGGCACGGATCGTTGGCACTTAGCAGCGGTTGTCAATTGCCAGTAACCGCTCCAAAGCAACATGACTACGGTTAACAGCGGTTTCCTTCTCTTCTCTTTCGTTGCGCGTATTCGGCCATCGCCGTCGCACCCAACAAACAGCGGTTGGGCATCAATCCAGGATGGGGACGCTCAGCGCGGCGGCCATGGCCACGCTCCTGACCGCCGTCCTTCTCACCGTCCACGTGCCGCCGCCCACGGTCGCGACAGACCACGTCGTCGGGGGCTCGATGTGGTCCATCCCGCTGCGCGACGACCTGTACATGGCCTGGTCGAACAACAGGACGTTCTACGCCGGCGACAACCTGGGTGAGCCCTCCGGATTCTCTTGCATTGGCTGCCGTCTGCCGATGGTATGACGCCAGCAATCTACTGACGCCACCACATCCGGCGCCGCGTTCAGTTTTCCGGTTCCAGATAGGGTTCTACGACGTGGCGCAGGTGTCGAGGAGGGAGTACGAGGACTGCACCGCCGACGACCCCTACAACAACTTCCGCGTCCCACTGGCCGTCGTCCCGCTCGACTACAAAGGCATGCGCTACTACGTATGCAGCGTCGGCAATTACTGCAGTCTTGGCATGAAGTTCCATGTCACGATCCAACCACGCTAGCCTGCTCACCATTTCTTCTTCATTCATTCGCAATGACTATTGTTTCTCAATAGTCAACAGTACACTATGATCTGTAAGTATATATTGTCAAGCACCATCAATCAGACCATTCCAATATTGCTGATTAACACACGATTATGCGCTACATAAAAAAAAAAATTGTGCCGATGTCCAACGGCGATGTCATTCAGATTCAGACACCAATGCAACAGGCATTGCACCCATATGTGCGTTATACAGTAGCATTCCACAAACATTCAAGTCCACCTATATATTGATTGAAACCATCACTCTAGCAAATCTCACAAATAAAAGTTATAAGGTAGCCAGCTATGCCTGGGTAGCATTTTTCAGTTGCAGCAAAAAGGATACATTCCCTGCTTGCAGGGGTAGTAGAATCAGCTTCCTATCTCGCAGCTCAGCGAGAGCAAAACTAGAGACCACTCTCGCACTTGAAGGGCAACCCTGTCACTTGCCTTGATGATAGTCTGCTTACTGTTGCGCGCACTGCACTCTTTGGGCTCCGCCCGGCATCTCGTCATCCTCCTCGTACGCCTCCTGGGCAGCATGAGCTTGCTTCCTGCGCATCTCTTCCTCGATGTTGTTCACGTCATGCATAGTTGTCTCCTCGCATTCATCTATCTCCATGTCTGTCAGCTTGGATGAAGGCTTTGGTGGAAGTACTGCCTCAAGAGCCTTGCACTGCTCGGGAGCCAACGAGTCAGGGAACTCCACCGTGAAATGAATGTAGAGCTTCCCCTTCATGAAAGGCCTCTGGTAAATTGGCATCCCCTCGTCGTTTATCGCCTTGAATTGGTCTGCTCAAATTTAACAAAAAAGGATTAGCAACAGATACAACTGCAGAAGCACAAAGTGCCAACTCAGGTCTACAAGAGAAAGGGCTTACCAGGTTTAACAACTTCACCAGGGTTTGATTTGATGAGAAGCTGCCTGTTGTCCAGATGTGTAAGAACAAATTGGAACCCACAGAGAGCTTCGGTCAGAGACAAGGTGTGCTCATAAAAGAGATCTTCACCCTTTCTTTTGAACTTGGAGTGATCCTTCTGCTGGAGGACAAATACAATGTCTCCAGTGACGGTATCAGGCTGCGAGTAACATAACATATCAATATAATTTGTAATCATAAAGAAGCAACCTCTAGATCTTATCAAACTGATGCTTAAGCAAGCATACCGCTTCATCAGCTTCACCAGGGAAGGTGATCTTCTGGTTGTGTTGCATCCCCTTCTCAACATGAACCTCAAGAACCTTCTTCTCTTGAACGACCTTCTCACCCTTGCACCCTGGGCAGCGATCCTTCTCGTTGATGCTCTCTCCAGTCCCCTTGCACTCATTGCAAGGCTGCTGCATCTGCTGTATCATGGAAGGCCCCAGCTGGCGGATAGTGACTTTCATGCCTGAGCCCTGGCAACCAGGGCACCTCATTGAGGCACCAGACTTCGAGCCCTTGCTGAAAAAAAAAAAGCACACTCAACCAAAGGTTTTGGAAAAATGATTCGAATAATTGGGAGGGCCAAGCAGAACTAACCCCTTGCACTTGGAGCAGATGACATTGCGCGAAAGAGAGAGCTTCTTTGAGGTGCCATTGTAAAGATCTTCCAGAGAAACTTTAAGTGGGTGGACTACATCTTCTCCCCTCCTTTGCCTTCTTCCCCTGCTGCTTCCACCACCTCCTGTGAAGAAAACATATAAACACCAGTTATCACATTTATAGAAGGAGCATAACAAAAAAAATAGGCACAGATGAATATGGGTACCACCAGGCAATACCTCCAAAAGAGGGTCCAAAGAATGATGAGAAGATGTCAAATGGATCAACATGGGCTCCTCCGCCGCCCATTCCTTCCTTAAGGGCATCTTCACCATACTGATCATAAATCTCACGCTTCTCTGGGTCACTCAAAACCTCATAGGCTTGTGCAAGCTCCTTGAACTGAAATAAATTAAAATAAAGCTTTTACTCTACAAATCATGGATCAAAAAAGAAATTTAGCAGACAAACTGAATCAGTAAAGGAAGGGCACACATATTTTTACATCTGTCACTTCCATATATTTTTTTAATAAACAAAATTATCATTGTATAAACCAGCATTATTATGACATACAAAATAAGCAAGTAAGAAGTGGAAAGATCATATAGCATGCAAAAAATATTACTGGCACAAATAATGTTATGGAAATACATATGTAACAGCTGTAAATCACAAAAAGTTTTAATATACAACACAAAAAAAATTAATGCCAATGATCTCCAGGTGATTATACCAAACAGGCAAACCTTGTAAGCTTTACCAGATAAGAAAGCACACAAATAACGTTATGGAAATGCATATGTAACAGCTGTAAAACATAAAAAGTTTTAGTATACAACACAAAAAAAATAAAGCTAATGAGGTGATTATACCAAACAGGCAAACCTTGTCTGCTTTACAAGATAAGAAATTGCATAGACTGCATAAGTCAGATAAAGCACAGGGGAACATACAAAAGGGCGATCAAAATATTCATTGGACGACAGACCAGCTAGACCAGTGCATACTATTATCTGCCATTCCATGTGACATCAACGCCTGCAATGATTTAAACCATGACTGCAAGGACAAGGACAACTTCCCTACATGAAACTATCAACAGGGGATTCAGCCATGTCTCGTCCCACTCCCACATGATAAAGTAGGATACTGAAAACGCTACACCACTGTCGTCCACTAACAGTTGAGTGAGCTTATTTTCCAAGACATTACACATCTCTCCTTGTATGTATGCCTCTCCACTCTCTATAGCATAAAGTCTTAGCCAATTTTACTAAGAGTATGTGATCAACTAGAGATTAGAATCATAATTGATTTATTGTCCTGTTTGTGACTCAAACTCAAGCTCTGATACGATTTATAATGGCATCGTCCAATTGAAATTATCGAGTTTGATCTCAAAATATATTAGAACATATAACACGAGATATAAATTCCATTGCTAGTAAAGTGCACAT
>JAHUYU010000746.1:0-18727 GCA_030439765.1 Tripidium arundinaceum | reverse complement strand
GCCATCCTTAATCATGGGGTGCCTTGATGCCTTGAACACATTTGCCGGTTGCTTATCCTTGCACTTGCAACCAATCTTGACAATTGTGTTCAACCTTTGGATCTCCTTGGTTTGGGTAAAATTGCTATCTCAAATGACAATTCAATTTCAAATGTATTACTTGTGGATTCGTTGGGACACAATTTGTTGTCCGTCTCACAACTTTGTGAGAAGGGCTACAATTATCTCTTTACGGATAAGGGTATGGAAATCTCTAAAAGATCGGATTCCTCTATTGTCTTTACGGGTGAATTGAAGGGCAAGCTCTATTTAGTTGATTTCTCATCTAATAGAGTGGGGTCCGAAACTTGTTTTGTGGCAAAATCTAGCATGGGCTGGTTATGGCATCGCCGACTAGCACATGTTGGCATGAGAAACTTGGCCGATCTTCAAAGAGGCGAACACATCCTTTGACTAACAAATGTTTCTTTTAAAAAAGATAGAATTTGCAGTGCATGTCAAGCGGGTAAACAAGTAGGAGCCAAGCATCCTGCCAAGAACATCGTCACTACAACAAGACCACTTGAGTTACTACACATGGATCTATTCGGACCCAATGCTTATATAAGCATTGGAGGTAACAAATATGATTTTGTAATTGTTGATGAATTTTCTCGCTTCACTTGGGTGTTCTTTTTGAAAGATAAAAGCGAAACCCAAGGGATCTTCAAGAAGTTTGCAAGGAGAGCTCAAAATGAGTTTGAAGTGAAGATCAAGAAAGTGAGAAGTGACAACGGGACGGAGTTTAGGAACACCAACATTGAAGCATTTCTTGATGAAGAAGGCATCAAGCATGAGTTTTTAGTTCCATACACTCCACAACAAAATGGTGTTATGGAGAGGAAGAACCGAACACTCATTGAAGCCGCAAGAGCAATGTTGGATGAGTACAAGACTTCGAAGAAAGATTATTGGGCGGAAGCGGTCAACACGGCATGTCATGCCATCAACCGCTTGTACCTCCATAAGATAAGGAACAAGACCGCCTATGAGCTCCTAACCGGTAAAAAGCTTAAGGTGGACTACTTTAGAGTTTTTGGATGCAAGTGTTTCATACTTAATAAGAAATCCAAAAGCTCTAAGTTTGCACCAAAGGTTGATGAAGGGTTCTTACTTGGTTATGGTACTAACGAACATGGCTACCATGTTTTCAATGAGGGCACCGGTCAAATTGAAATTGCGGTAGACGTGACTTTTGATGAAGGCGACGGCTCTCAAAAGGAGCAAGTCAATGCTGAAATTTTAGGTAAAGAAGAACCATCTCATCAAGTGATCAAGAAGCTTGCCACCGGTGAAGTGAGACCCGTTGAAGATGAAGATGGTGATGTGCATGTGCAAATTCCTCGTGATCCAAATATGCATCATGGGTCAACCAATGCCCATGGTGATGCTTCTACCTCAAGAAGGGGTCATGACTCAAGAGAACAAGCAAGTCAAGATTCACCACAAGCTCAAAGACACAACCATGGTGGTCTCTCAAGAAGTGATGGCGAATGTCTATGTGCTTTGTTCTAGAGTGGTTTACCGGGTTGTCGGCCAGCTTGATTGCTCCCTCATTGTCACACAAGAGAGGAATCTTGCTTTGCTCATAACCAAAGTCTCTCAAGGTTTGCTTCATCCAAAGTAGTTGGGCACAGCAAGCGCCTGCCGCCACATACTCGGCCTCAGCGGTGGATAAGGCAATGGAGTTTTGCTTCTTAGAACTCCATGACACTAAAGACCTACCAAGAAATTGGCATGTCCAGGAGGTACTCTTTCTCTGTACCCTACAACCGGCATAATCCGAATCGGAATAGCCAAGTAGAGTGAAAGTGGAGCCCTTAGGATACCACAAGCCAAGATTAGGAGTGAGCACAAGATACCAAAAGATTCTCTTAACGGCCATGAGATGACATTCTTTCGGATTAGCTTGAAATCTTGCACACATGCACACGCTAAGCATAATATCGGGCCTAGATGCACAAAGGTAAAGCAAGGATCCAATCATGGAGCGATATACCTTTTGATCTACGGCCTTGCCGTCTCCATCAAGGTCAAGATGTCCAGTTGTAGGCATTAGAGTCTTGATGGGCTTGGGCTTGGCCTTGTCCATGTCAAACTTCTTTAGCATGTCGGTGGTGTACTTGGTTTGACTTATGAACGTGCCATCCTTGAGTTGCTTGATGTGAAATCCAAGAAAGTATGTCAACTCCCCCATCATGGACATCTCAAACCTCTTGGTCATGATCCTACTAAATTGCTCACAAAAAGCTGCATTAGTACTACTAAATATAATGTCATCGACATATATTTGGCATATAAAGACATCATTATTGACTTTGCGAGTAAATAAAGTGGGATCGACATTCCCAATCTCAAACCCTTGTTTGAGTAGGAAGTCCTTGAGACAATCATACCAAGATATAGGGGCTTGTTTAAGCCCATAGAGCGCCTTGTCAAGCTTGTAGACGTGGTCGAGATGATGTGGATCTTCAAAACCCGGTGGTTGCTCCACACACGGTTTCGGAGAGGGGGCCGTTGAGGAATGCATTTTTCACGTCCATTTGAAACAACTTGAAATCATGGTGAGCAGCAAAGGCAAGTAATATGCGAATGGATTCAAGCCTAGCTACAGGTGCATAGGTCTCCCCAAAATCCAAACCTTCAATTTGAGTGAAACCTTTGGCTACCAACCGTGCCTTGTTCCTTGTGACCACGCCATACTCATCTTCTTTGTTGTGGAAGACCCATTTGGTGCCTATTATATTTTGCTTGGGCCTTTCCACCAAGGACCAGACTTCATTCCTAGTGAAGTTGTTCAACTCCTCTTGCATGGCCATCACCCAATCCGGGTCCTTCAAGGCATCCTCCACCTTTTCTGGCAATTTGGAAGAGACAAAAGAGTAATGTTCACAAAAAGCTACTAAATGTGAGCGTGTTGTTACCCCTCTTTGTATGTCCCCCAAAATGCTATCAACGGGGTGATCCCATTGAATGGATTGATGAACTCTTGGGTGAGGAATGGTTGTTGTTGTTTGGATTGGACCATCATCGTCATCTTCATTGTCTTGGTTGATTGGAGAATCAAGATCTTGGTTGTCTTGATCACCACCTTGGTTGTGTCTTTGAGCTTGTGGTGAATCTTGACTTGCTTGTTCTCTTGAGTCATGACCCCTTCTTGAGGTAGAAGCATCACCATGGGCATTGGTTGACCCATGATGCATATTTGGATCACGAGGAATTTGCACATGCACATCACCATCTTCATCTTCAACGGGTCTCACTTCACCGGTGGCAAGCTTCTTGATCACTTGATGAGATGGTTCTTCTTTACCTAAAATTTCAGCATTGACTTGCTCCTTTTGAGAGCCGTCGCCTTCATCAAAAGTCACGTCTACCGCAATTTCAATTTGACCGGTGCCCTCATTGAAAACATGGTAGCCATGTTCGTTAGTACCATAACCAAGTAAGAACCCTTCATCAACCTTTGGTGCAAACTTAGAGTTTTTGGATGCAAGTGTTTCATACTTAATAAGAAATCCAAAAGCTCTAAGTTTGCACCAAAGGTTGATGAAGGGTTCTTACTTGGTTATGGTACTAACGAACATGGCTACCATGTTTTCAATGAGGGCACCGGTCAAATTGAAATTGCGGTAGACGTGACTTTTGATGAAGGCGACGGCTCTCAAAAGGAGCAAGTCAATGCTGAAATTTTAGGTAAAGAAGAACCATCTCATCAAGTGATCAAGAAGCTTGCCACCGGTGAAGTGAGACCCGTTGAAGATGAAGATGGTGATGTGCATGTGCAAATTCCTCGTGATCCAAATATGCATCATGGGTCAACCAATGCCCATGGTGATGCTTCTACCTCAAGAAGGGGTCATGACTCAAGAGAACAAGCAAGTCAAGATTCACCACAAGCTCAAAGACACAACCAAGGTGGTGATCAAGACAACCAAGATCTTGATTCTCCAATCAACCAAGACAATGAAGATGACGATGATGGTCCAATCCAAACAACAACAACCATTCCTCACCCAAGAGTTCATCAATCCATTCAATGGGATCACCCCGTTGATAGCATTTTGGGGGACATACAAAGAGGGGTAACAACACGCTCACATTTAGTAGCTTTTTGTGAACATTACTCTTTTGTCTCTTCCAAATTGCCAGAAAAGGTGGAGGATGCCTTGAAGGACCCGGATTGGGTGATGGCCATGCAAGAGGAGTTGAACAACTTCACTAGGAATGAAGTCTGGTCCTTGGTGGAAAGGCCCAAGCAAAATATAATAGGCACCAAATGGGTCTTCCACAACAAAGAAGATGAGTATGGCGTGGTCACAAGGAACAAGGCACGGTTGGTAGCCAAAGGTTTCACTCAAATTGAAGGTTTGGATTTTGGGGAGACCTATGCACCTGTAGCTAGGCTTGAATCCATTCGCATATTACTTGCCTTTGCTGCTCACCATGATTTCAAGTTGTTTCAAATGGACGTGAAAAATGCATTCCTCAACGGCCCCCTCTCCGAAACCGTGTGTGGAGCAACCACCGGGTTTTGAAGATCCACATCATCTCGACCACGTCTACAAGCTTGACAAGGCGCTCTATGGGCTTAAACAAGCCCCTATATCTTGGTATGATTGTCTCAAGGACTTCCTACTCAAACAAGGGTTTGAGATTGGGAATGTCGATCCCACTTTATTTACTCGCAAAGTCAATAATGATGTCTTTATATGCCAAATATATGTCGATGACATTATATTTAGTAGTACTAATGCAGCTTTTTGTGAGCAATTTAGTAGGATCATGACCAAGAGGTTTGAGATGTCCATGATGGGGGAGTTGACATACTTTCTTGGATTTCACATCAAGCAACTCAAGGATGGCACGTTCATAAGTCAAACCAAGTACACCACCGACATGCTAAAGAAGTTTGACATGGACAAGGCCAAGCCCAAGCCCATCAAGACTCTAATGCCTACAACTGGACATCTTGACCTTGATGGAGACGGCAAGGCCGTAGATCAAAAGGTATATCGCTCCATGATTGGATCCTTGCTTTACCTTTGTGCATCTAGGCCCGATATTATGCTTAGCGTGTGCATGTGTGCAAGATTTCAAGCTAATCCGAAAGAATGTCATCTCATGGCCGTTAAGAGAATCTTTTGGTATCTTGTGCTCACTCCTAATCTTGGCTTGTGGTATCCTAAGGGCTCCACTTTCACTCTACTTGGCTATTCCGATTCGGATTATGCCGGTTGTAGGGTACAGAGAAAGAGTACCTCCTGGACATGCCAATTTCTTGGTAGGTCTTTAGTGTCATGGAGTTCTAAGAAGCAAAACTCCATTGCCTTATCCACCGCTGAGGCCGAGTATGTGGCGGCAGGCGCTTGCTGTGCCCAACTACTTTGGATGAAGCAAACCTTGAGAGACTTTGGTTATGAGCAAAGCAAGATTCCTCTCTTGTGTGACAATGAGGGAGCAATCAAGCTGGCCGACAACCCGGTAAACCACTCTAGAACAAAGCACATAGACATTCGCCATCACTTCTTGAGAGACCACCATGGTTGTGTCTTTGAGCTTGTGGTGAATCTTGACTTGCTTGTTCTCTTGAGTCATGACCCCTTCTTGAGGTAGAAGCATCACCATGGGCATTGGTTGACCCATGATGCATATTTGGATCACGAGGAATTTGCACATGCACATCACCATCTTCATCTTCAACGGGTCTCACTTCACCGGTGGCAAGCTTCTTGATCACTTGATGAGATGGTTCTTCTTTACCTAAAATTTCAGCATTGACTTGCTCCTTTTGAGAGCCGTCGCCTTCATCAAAAGTCACGTCTACCGCAATTTCAATTTGACCGGTGCCCTCATTGAAAACATGGTAGCCATGTTCGTTAGTACCATAACCAAGTAAGAACCCTTCATCAACCTTTGGTGCAAACTTAGAGCTTTTGGATTTCTTATTAAGTATGAAACACTTGCATCCAAAAACTCTAAAGTAGTCCACCTTAAGCTTTTTACCGGTTAGGAGCTCATAGGCGGTCTTGTTCCTTATCTTATGGAGGTACAAGCGGTTGATGGCATGACATGCCGTGTTGACCGCTTCCGCCCAATAATCTTTCTTCGAAGTCTTGTACTCATCCAACATTGCTCTTGCGGCTTCAATGAGTGTTCGGTTCTTCCTCTCCATAACACCATTTTGTTGTGGAGTGTATGGAACTAAAAACTCATGCTTGATGCCTTCTTCATCAAGAAATGCTTCAATGTTGGTGTTCCTAAACTCCGTCCCGTTGTCACTTCTCACTTTCTTGATCTTCACTTCAAACTCATTTTGAGCTCTCCTTGCAAACTTCTTGAAGATCCCTTGGGTTTCGCTTTTATCTTTCAAAAAGAACACCCAAGTGAAGCGAGAAAATTCATCAACAATTACAAAATCATATTTGTTACCTCCAATGCTTATATAAGCATTGGGTCCGAATAGATCCATGTGTAGTAACTCAAGTGGTCTTGTTGTAGTGACGATGTTCTTGGCAGGATGCTTGGCTCCTACTTGTTTACCCGCTTGACATGCACTGCAAATTCTATCTTTTTTAAAAGAAACATTTGTTAGTCAAAGGATGTGTTCGCCTCTTTGAAGATCGGCCAAGTTTCTCATGCCAACATGTGCTAGTCGGCGATGCCATAACCAGCCCATGCTAGATTTTGCCACAAAACAAGTTTCGGACCCCACTCTATTAGATGAGAAATCAACTAAATAGAGCTTGCCCTTCAATTCACCCGTAAAGACAATAGAGGAATCCGATCTTTTAGAGATTTCCATACCCTTATCCGTAAAGAGATAATTGTAGCCCTTCTCACAAAGTTGTGAGACGGACAACAAATTGTGTCCCAACGAATCCACAAGTAATACATTTGAAATTGAATTGTCATTTGAGATAGCAATTTTACCCAAACCAAGGAGATCCAAAGGTTGAACACAATTGTCAAGATTGGTTGCAAGTGCAAGGATAAGCAACCGGCAAATGTGTTCAAGGCATCAAGGCACCCCATGATTAAGGATGGCATTGGTTACAATAGGTATGATGGCAAAGCCAATGGAAGGAAAATGATAAATGGGGTGGCTTGTGTGAAGTTCAACAAGAGTGTGTCACTTGTTGACCTTATCAACAAGGTGAACAATGTTGCTACACCTACAACTCCACTTGTCAACAACAAGAACAACAAGAAGAAGTAAGTGGAGGTGTCCAAGCAACAAGTACCCATTTCACGCAATCACATTTGTGATTACATGTGTTGTTGGGACAAGGATGGCAAGATTGTTGTAAAGTATGTGGGCGCCCTCAAGAGGAGACAAATCTTGAAGAGTGTTTGGGTGCCCAAGTCTTATGTTTCTAACCCCCTAGGTCCCATCTCGGGACCTAAACCAAAAGCTTAATCTTGTCTTGTAGGAATATTCCTCCGGTGGACCGAAATGGGTGCTTGATAGTGGATGCACCAACCATATGACCGGAGAGAAAAACATGTTCACCTCCTTTCAACCAAATCAAGTTGCATGTGAAAGGATTGTCTTTGGTGATAATAGAAAAGGGGATATCCTTGGTTTGGGTAAAATTGCTATCTCAAATGACAATTCAATTTCAAATGTATTACTTGTGGATTCGTTGGGACACAATTTGTTGTCCGTCTCACAACTTTGTGAGAAGGGCTACAATTATCTCTTTACGGATAAGGGTATGGAAATCTCTAAAAGATCGGATTCCTCTATTGTCTTTACGGGTGAATTGAAGGGCAAGCTCTATTTAGTTGATTTCTCATCTAATAGAGTGGGGTCCGAAACTTGTTTTGTGGCAAAATCTAGCATGGGCTGGTTATGGCATCGCCGACTAGCACATGTTGGCATGAGAAACTTGGCCGATCTTCAAAGAGGCGAACACATCCTTTGACTAACAAATGTTTCTTTTAAAAAAGATAGAATTTGCAGTGCATGTCAAGCGGGTAAACAAGTAGGAGCCAAGCATCCTGCCAAGAACATCGTCACTACAACAAGACCACTTGAGTTACTACACATGGATCTATTCGGACCCAATGCTTATATAAGCATTGGAGGTAACAAATATGATTTTGTAATTGTTGATGAATTTTCTCGCTTCACTTGGGTGTTCTTTTTGAAAGATAAAAGCGAAACCCAAGGGATCTTCAAGAAGTTTGCAAGGAGAGCTCAAAATGAGTTTGAAGTGAAGATCAAGAAAGTGAGAAGTGACAACGGGACGGAGTTTAGGAACACCAACATTGAAGCATTTCTTGATGAAGAAGGCATCAAGCATGAGTTTTTAGTTCCATACACTCCACAACAAAATGGTGTTATGGAGAGGAAGAACCGAACACTCATTGAAGCCGCAAGAGCAATGTTGGATGAGTACAAGACTTCGAAGAAAGATTATTGGGCGGAAGCGGTCAACACGGCATGTCATGCCATCAACCGCTTGTACCTCCATAAGATAAGGAACAAGACCGCCTATGAGCTCCTAACCGGTAAAAAGCTTAAGGTGGACTACTTTAGAGTTTTTGGATGCAAGTGTTTCATACTTAATAAGAAATCCAAAAGCTCTAAGTTTGCACCAAAGGTTGATGAAGGGTTCTTACTTGGTTATGGTACTAACGAACATGGCTACCATGTTTTCAATGAGGGCACCGGTCAAATTGAAATTGCGGTAGACGTGACTTTTGATGAAGGCGACGGCTCTCAAAAGGAGCAAGTCAATGCTGAAATTTTAGGTAAAGAAGAACCATCTCATCAAGTGATCAAGAAGCTTGCCACCGGTGAAGTGAGACCCGTTGAAGATGAAGATGGTGATGTGCATGTGCAAATTCCTCGTGATCCAAATATGCATCATGGGTCAACCAATGCCCATGGTGATGCTTCTACCTCAAGAAGGGGTCATGACTCAAGAGAACAAGCAAGTCAAGATTCACCACAAGCTCAAAGACACAACCAAGGTGGTGATCAAGACAACCAAGATCTTGATTCTCCAATCAACCAAGACAATGAAGATGACGATGATGGTCCAATCCAAACAACAACAACCATTCCTCACCCAAGAGTTCATCAATCCATTCAATGGGATCACCCCGTTGATAGCATTTTGGGGGACATACAAAGAGGGGTAACAACACGCTCACATTTAGTAGCTTTTTGTGAACATTACTCTTTTGTCTCTTCCAAATTGCCAGAAAAGGTGGAGGATGCCTTGAAGGACCCGGATTGGGTGATGGCCATGCAAGAGGAGTTGAACAACTTCACTAGGAATGAAGTCTGGTCCTTGGTGGAAAGGCCCAAGCAAAATATAATAGGCACCAAATGGGTCTTCCACAACAAAGAAGATGAGTATGGCGTGGTCACAAGGAACAAGGCACGGTTGGTAGCCAAAGGTTTCACTCAAATTGAAGGTTTGGATTTTGGGGAGACCTATGCACCTGTAGCTAGGCTTGAATCCATTCGCATATTACTTGCCTTTGCTGCTCACCATGATTTCAAGTTGTTTCAAATGGACGTGAAAAATGCATTCCTCAACGGCCCCCTCTCCGAAACCGTGTGTGGAGCAACCACCGGGTTTTGAAGATCCACATCATCTCGACCACGTCTACAAGCTTGACAAGGCGCTCTATGGGCTTAAACAAGCCCCTATATCTTGGTATGATTGTCTCAAGGACTTCCTACTCAAACAAGGGTTTGAGATTGGGAATGTCGATCCCACTTTATTTACTCGCAAAGTCAATAATGATGTCTTTATATGCCAAATATATGTCGATGACATTATATTTAGTAGTACTAATGCAGCTTTTTGTGAGCAATTTAGTAGGATCATGACCAAGAGGTTTGAGATGTCCATGATGGGGGAGTTGACATACTTTCTTGGATTTCACATCAAGCAACTCAAGGATGGCACGTTCATAAGTCAAACCAAGTACACCACCGACATGCTAAAGAAGTTTGACATGGACAAGGCCAAGCCCAAGCCCATCAAGACTCTAATGCCTACAACTGGACATCTTGACCTTGATGGAGACGGCAAGGCCGTAGATCAAAAGGTATATCGCTCCATGATTGGATCCTTGCTTTACCTTTGTGCATCTAGGCCCGATATTATGCTTAGCGTGTGCATGTGTGCAAGATTTCAAGCTAATCCGAAAGAATGTCATCTCATGGCCGTTAAGAGAATCTTTTGGTATCTTGTGCTCACTCCTAATCTTGGCTTGTGGTATCCTAAGGGCTCCACTTTCACTCTACTTGGCTATTCCGATTCGGATTATGCCGGTTGTAGGGTACAGAGAAAGAGTACCTCCTGGACATGCCAATTTCTTGGTAGGTCTTTAGTGTCATGGAGTTCTAAGAAGCAAAACTCCATTGCCTTATCCACCGCTGAGGCCGAGTATGTGGCGGCAGGCGCTTGCTGTGCCCAACTACTTTGGATGAAGCAAACCTTGAGAGACTTTGGTTATGAGCAAAGCAAGATTCCTCTCTTGTGTGACAATGAGGGAGCAATCAAGCTGGCCGACAACCCGGTAAACCACTCTAGAACAAAGCACATAGACATTCGCCATCACTTCTTGAGAGACCACCAAGCTAAAGGAGATATCGATGTCCAACATGTGAGAACCGAATTTCAGCTAGCCGATATCTTCACAAAGCCTCTAGATAAGTCAAGATTTGTGCTTTGAGGCGTGAGCTAAATATCGTTGATTCTCGTAACGTGGCTTGACATCTTGTGCACACTTGTATGATTTAGTATTGGATAAAATTCTTGTGAAAAGTTGTGTGAAACTTTCAAAATCTATTTTTCACAGCTCTAATATGTCCATAGTTATGTACTGGTTTCATGAAATCTAGACATATTTGAGTTGGTTTGAGTATATCATATTGTTCACCACCTCTAGGACTGCCTCTCGCTGGATTTTGGTCTAAAGCCCTTTTTTTATGTGCTCAACAATTTGCTCCGTGCTACTATTGATCCTAAGGTTGGAGATTCCACTTCCGTTCAGAACCATGCTCCTAGGATCCTAGTTTGCTTTTTGGCATTTGATGCCAAAGGAGGAGTGTGTTAGGCTTTTATCATGATGTAATAGATAGGGGTAGTTAAAATTTTTGCTTTGTAATAACTCTATCTCGTGTGGTGAACCATGTGGTAAACTTGAACTATGTGTGTGTGATGGTTGATTGTAGGCTAAACAATTATGCTTAATGTCTATCTTAGCTTGTTTAGCTTTTTATGCTGATGCCTATGATGGATGTTGGTTTAGAATGGTTATGTTGAGTTTAAGTCCTCTTCTTTCTTGCATAACCATTCAAGTTCTTTTGATTTATTCTTGTGATATATCCTGTCATATGCATCACTATTTATTGTTTCACACACACTTAGGCACCCCACGTATTGCAAAATTTAGGGGGAGCTTATTCTTAATGTATGCAATCTTGATGTGAATCAAGATTTGAAATTCCAAATCCTATGCATACATTAAGGGGGAGCTCAACTTGAATTTTGGAATTCAAAATCTTCAATTCTTTCTATCTAATATAAGCTTAAGTTGGTTGTCATCAATTACCAAAAAGGGGGAGTTTGTAAGTGCATTCGCCCCCGTTGTGGGTTTTGGATAATTAATGACAATTAAATTAGGGACTAACATGTTTATCAAGTGTAATCTACAGGTGTTAGTCCATTGATGGAATTGAAAAAGAATATCTGGTGAATTATAACACCCTAAATTTTGATGGACAATAGGCGCCTCGAGTCAAGAGCTCCAACACCTTTTATTTTGATTTGAGTCGTAAGAAACGCCGCACTATCAAGAGGGATACAAATCTAGTTGGCAAAATGGGGATAAAAAGTGCTCTTGTCGATTCTTAGTTTGCTGAGAGACGGGCATCGGAAGTTCCGGTGTGAAGGACCGGAAGTTCTGGTGTGAAGTATCAAAAGTTCCGGCTGCACTGTGGCGCGAGCGTGCGCGCATCAGAGTTTTGTTCCGGACTCTGTCCGGAAGTTCCGGCCTAGACCGGAAGTTCCGGTCCGGCACCGGAAGTTCCGATTAGTGCAGATTGTGCGAGCGTGCGCGTGCGAGAGTTTTGTTCCAGGCTCCGTCCGGAGGTTCCGGTACAGACCAAAAGTTCCGGTCTGTGCACCGGAAGATTCGGTGGACCCATGTTGACTGACAAGCCCAACGGTCGGATCTCGTTTGACCGGAAGTTCCGGTGGCTTCCACCAGAACTTCCAGTGGCTCGTCTGAGCCCGAGTATATAAGCTTCTCACCTGTTTCTAACGTGAGACACAGAAGAGCTTTACACATTTCATATTTTCTGCTCTCCTAACTCTCTCTAAGCTGTGACTCGCCCACTCTCTGTCCCCCTTTGCCTCCAAGCTTCAATCTTCGATTGTTTGAGCTAGGGACGTGAGATTTGAGAGAGGGAGCATCGATCTTTGACTTGAGCACTTGGATTCCTCGTCTTGCCGGATTGGTTTGTGTTTGTTACTCTTGGGTTCTTGGAACCCTAGCCGGCTAGGCGTTCTTCGTGGTTGCCCGTGTTGATTCATTTGTGAGGGCATCCCGAAGTGTTTGTATCACCCTTTGATCCTTAGTGGAAATCTCAAGCTAGCCTTCATGGTTGCTTGAGGGAGGAGACCTTCGTGGTCGGACCTTCCTGGTCACCTCAACAACGAGGATGTAGGAACTCCTTCGTGGGGATTGCCGAACCTCGGTAAAAATAGCTTGTCTTGCTGTGGCGGTAGCATCGACTACCCTTTGTTCTTGTGTTCTTGTTGTTCTTCCTCTCTACCCCCAACTTCTTAGGTGGGAGGTCCCGATCTATGATTTGGTGTGGTTCCAAGCCTTGAGGAGTTCAACATCATCATCAATAACCTCTAGGAGGGTGCGGTAACACTTGGATCTGAAATCTCAACTCGATTCACTCTGATTTCATAGCTCATTTAGGGCACCAGAAGTTCTGAAGGTCTGCACCGGAAGTTCTGGTCCCCCTGACCGGAACTTCCAATCCAGACCACCGGAACTTCCGGTCTGGTATTTAACTTCCACAAATTCGAGTTTGTGAGTTTCAGGTTTTGCAAAAAGGCCTATTCACGCCCCCCCTCTAGGCCAATTAGGTCCTTTCATCTTGGATTTTCACCAAGATGTCTCTTGCTAGTCCCTCGGAGAATCGAATTATCTGATCTGCCATCTGCAAACGAATAAAAGTGGCGGACAAAGGTCCACCTAACAAATTATCATATGTGACCTTGGACATGATGTTCATGCCTGATCCAAGGTCGTGGAAGGCGTCATGGAAGACTTGTGGTCCGATTGAGCACTCGATCGTTGGGTGGCCAGGATCTCCCTTCTTGGTGATGAATGGCGGATCAAGGAGATAGCCGTAGTTTGACCAGAGTGGAGGCTTACCAAACCTCGTGTTTACCAACTTAACAGTTTTAACTGGATCCTCAGGTTTCCCAGGGATCTTACCTTGCTCGAAGGACGGGACAGCAGCCGCTAATTGAGCTAATTGTGTTTCTAACAATTTATTAAAGCTCAATTGATTCTTAATGGCTAAAGAAAAGCTATGCATTTTCTCATTAAGGTTTTCAAGAATCTTGTCATTAGCAAGCAATTTTTTATTGATGTTGTCATTGATTTTAGCTTGGCCTAAGACGATATCTCTTAATGAAGGTTGGTTATTATAATTGTTATTGAAATTATTGTTGTAACCATTACCTCCATTACCTTGGCAGAAGGGGAGCGAATTCCATCCTCCTTGTTGTTGGGATTGATACCCATTGTTATTGTTGTTAATGAAGTTCACATCCTCCCTTGTTTTGGGGCAATTGTTGCCCGAATGATCATCTCCGCCACATACCTCGCACCAAGGATCAGCTTCAATTTCTCGTGCAGTGGCGTAGTGTTGAATGGCCCCTTGATCCTTCTTGGAATTGGAGCTTTCTTCTATCTTCTTCATCAAGAGGTCCATTTTGGCAGAGAGCATGTCCACCTCATGAATGGTGTGCATACCTCTCTTCTTAGGCTGGAGACGCTCATCATTCCATCCTTCATTTGTTACCATCTTTTCGATGAGGTCCTTAGCATCTCTCACATTAAGTGAAAAGAATGCTCCTCCAACAGCAGCATCCAGGTGACTACGAGCAATGTTGGTCAGCCCATGGTAGAAACCTTGGATTAGGAGCCATTCTTCTATCCCATGATGAGGACAGGCACGAATGTACTCCTGGAGACGTTCCCATGCTTCAGGAATCGTCTCATCCACCTGTTGTCAGAAGCTCAAAATCTTCCCCCGAAGAGCATTGGTTTTGCCCATTGGGAAGAATTTCTTGAGGAACGCGTTGGCGCATCTGTCCTAGGTGGTGGCTTCATCCTTTTTGGTGTAGAACCATTGCTTCGCCTTCCCAAGCAATGAGAACGGGAAAAGGCGAAGACGGATGGCGTCTGATGTCACCCCGTTGATGGTGAAGGTGCCACACACCTCCATGAAGTGTTGCAGGTGGGCATTAGCGTCCTCATGGGGCTTCCCACAAAACAGGTTGGCTTGCACTATGTTGATAAAGCGCAGGCTTGAGCTCAAAGGTGGCGTCCCCAAGTTAACTTGAGGTCCCGTGGCCACGTTGGCAGCCAACGGAGCCGAGAACTCGGAGATCATCTTTTGAGCCATAGCTTCCTTGAGTGGTGGTGCGGAGCCTCTCTCCTTGAACGGATTCAAATCCAAGATGAACCTTTGAGGGGGAACTTGATGGCGTCTAGTTCTTGTCAACAATTGTTCAGGATCTTCAATGAAATTGCTCGGCAAATGAAAACCGCTCATACACTGCCTTGATTCACAATAAAAAGAAACAAAGGCAATGGTAAACCCCTACAACTAATTGATAACTAAATTGATGGCAAACTCCATATTCAAATTTATTAAAATTCCTAGGCTGATGCTTCCCCGGGTGAAGTGCTACAGCGGTATATTCTGTGTGCTTGCGGAATTATCCAATAGACATAAGAAATACCAATAAGCATTTCTAACGCCGTTGCCAGGGGAAGCATCAGCCTAGGAATTTTAATAAATTTGAATATGGAGTTTGCCATCAATTTAGTTATCAATTAGTTGTAGGGGTTTACCATTGCCTTTGTTTCTTTTTATTGTGAATCAAGGCAGTGTATGAGCGGTTTTCATTTGCCGAGCAATTTCATTGAAGATCCTGAACAATTGTTGACAAGAACTAGACGCCATCAAGTTCCCCCTCAAAGGTTCATCTTGGATTTGAATCCGTTCAAGGAGAGAGGCTCCGCACCACCACTCAAGGAAGCTATGGCTCAAAAGATGATCTCCGAGTTCTCGGCTCCGTTGGCTGCCAACGTGGCCACGGGACCTCAAGTTAACTTGGGGACGCCACCTTTGAGCTCAAGCCTGCGCTTTATCAACATAGTGCAAGCCAACCTGTTTTGTGGGAAGCCCCATGAGGACGCTAATGCCCACCTGCAACACTTCATGGAGGTGTGTGGCACCTTCACCATCAACGGGGTGACATCAGACGCCATCCGTCTTCGCCTTTTCCCGTTCTCATTGCTTGGGAAGGCGAAGCAATGGTTCTACACCAAAAAGGATGAAGCCACCACCTAGGACAGATGCGCCAACGCGTTCCTCAAGAAATTCTTCCCAATGGGCAAAACCAATGCTCTTCGGGGGAAGATTTTGAGCTTCTGACAACAGGTGGATGAGACGATTCCTGAAGCATGGGAACGTCTCCAGGAGTACATTCGTGCCTGTCCTCATCATGGGATAGAAGAATGGCTCCTAATCCAAGGTTTCTACCATGGGCTGACCAACATTGCTCGTAGTCACCTGGATGCTGCTGTTGGAGGAGCATTCTTTTCACTTAATGTGAGAGATGCTAAGGACCTCATCGAAAAGATGGTAACAAATGAAGGATGGAATGATGAGCGTCTCCAGCCTAAGAAGAGAGGTATGCACACCATTCATGAGGTGGACATGCTCTCTGCCAAAATGGACCTCTTGATGAAGAAGATAGAAGAAAGCTCCAATTCCAAGAAGGATCAAGGGGCCATTCAACACTACGCCACTGCACGAGAAATTGAAGCTGATCCTTGGTGCGAGGTATGTGGCGGAGATGATCATTCGGGCAACAATTGCCCCAAAACAAGGGAGGATGTGAACTTCATTAACAACAATAACAATGGGTATCAATCCCAACAACAAGGAGGATGGAATTCGCTCCCCTTCTGCCAAGGTAATGGAGGTAATGGTTACAACAATAATTTCAATAACAATTATAATAACCAACCTTCATTAAGAGATATCGTCTTAGGCCAAGCTAAAATCAATGACAACATCAATAAAAAATTGCTTGCTAATGACAAGATTCTTGAAAACCTTAATGAGAAAATGCATAGCTTTTCTTTAGCCATTAAGAATCAATTGAGCTTTAATAAATTGTTAGAAACACAATTAGCTCAATTAGCGGCTGCTGTCCCGTCCTTCGAGCAAGGTAAGATCCCTGGGAAACCTGAGGATCCAGTTAAAACTGTTAAGTTGGTAAACACGAGGTTTGGTAAGCCTCCACTCTGGTCAAACTACGGCTATCTCCTTGATCCGCCATTCATCACCAAGAAGGGAGATCCTGGCCACCCAACGATCGAGTGCTCAATCGGACCACAAGTCTTCCATGACGCCTTCCACGACCTTGGATCAGGCATGAACATCATGTCCAAGGTCACATATGATAATTTGTTAGGTGGACCTTTGTCCGCCACTTTTATTCGTTTGCAGATGGCAGATCAGATAATTCGATTCTCCGAGGGACTAGCAAGAGACATCTTGGTGAAAATCCAAGATGAAAGGACCTAATTGGCCTAGAGGGGGGGCGTGAATAGGCCTTTTTGCAAAACCTGAAACTCACAAACTCGAATTTGTGGAAGTTAAATACCAGACCGGAAGTTCCGGTGGTCTGGATTGGAAGTTCCGGTCAGGGGGACCAGAACTTCCGGTGCAGACCTTCAGAACTTCTGGTGCCCTAAATGAGCTATGAAATCAGAGTGAATCGAGTTGAGATTTCAGATCCAAGTGTTACCGCACCCTCCTAGAGGTTATTGATGATGATGTTGAACTCCTCAAGGCTTGGAACCACACCAAATCATAGATCGGGACCTCCCACCTAAGAAGTTGGGGGTAGAGAGGAAGAACAACAAGAACACAAGAACAAAGGGTAGTCGATGCTACCGCCACAGCAAGACAAGCTATTTTTACCGAGGTTCGGCAATCCCCACGAAGGAGTTCCTACATCCTCGTTGTTGAGGTGACCAGGAAGGTCCGACCACGAAGGTCTCCTCCCTCAAGCAACCATGAAGGCTAGCTTGAGATTTCCACTAAGGATCAAAGGGTGATACAAACACTTCGGGATGCCCTCACAAATGAATCAACACGGGCAACCACGAAGAACGCCTAGCCGGCTAGGGTTCCAAGAACCCAAGAGTAACAAACACAAACCAATCCGGCAAGACGAGGAATCCAAGTGCTCAAGTCAAAGATCGATGCTCCCTCTCTCAAATCTCACGTCCCTAGCTCAAACAATCGAAGATTGAAGCTTGGAGGCAAAGGGGGACAGAGAGTGGGCGAGTCACAGCTTAGAGAGAGTTAGGAGAGCAGAAAATATGAAATGTGTAAAGCTCTTCTGTGTCTCACGTTAGAAACAGGTGAGAAGCTTATATACTCGGGCTCAGACGAGCCACTGGAAGTTCTGGTGGAAGCCACCGGAACTTCCGGTCAAACGAGATCCGACCGTTGGGCTTGTCAGTCAACATGGGTCCACCGAATCTTCCGGTGCACAGACCGGAACTTTTGGTCTGTACCGGAACCTCCGGACGGAGCCTGGAACAAAACTCTCGCACGCGCACGCTCGCACAATCTGCACTAATCGGAACTTCCGGTGCCGGACCGGAACTTCCGGTCTAGGCCGGAACTTCCGGACAGAGTCCGGAACAAAACTCTGATGCGCGCACGCTCGCGCCACAGTGCAGCCGGAACTTTTGATACTTCACACCAGAACTTCCGGTCCTTCACACCGGAACTTCCGATGCCCGTCTCTCAGCAAACTAAGAATCGACAAGAGCACTTTTTATCCCCATTTTGCCAACTAGATTTGTATCCCTCTTGATAGTGCGGCGTTTCTTACGACTCAAATCAAAATAAAAGGTGTTGGAGCTCTTGACTCGAGGCGCCTATTGTCCATCAAAATTTAGGGTGTTATAATTCACCAGATATTCTTTTTCAATTCCATCAATGGACTAACACCTGTAGATTACACTTGATAAACATGTTAGTCCCTAATTTAATTGTCATTAATTATCCAAAACCCACAACGGGGGCGAATGCACTTACAAACTCCCCCTTTTTGGTAATTGATGACAACCAACTTAAGCTTATATTAGATAGAAAGAATTGAAGATTTTGAATTCCAAAATTCAAGTTGAGCTCCCCCTTAATGTATGCATAGGATTTGGAATTTCAAATCTTGATTCACATCAAGATTGCATACATTAAGAATAAGCTCCCCCTAAATTTTGCAATACGTGGGGTGCCTAAGTGTGTGTGAAACAATAAATAGTGATGCATATGACAGGATATATCACAAGAATAAATCAAAAAGAA
>JAHUYU010003420.1:0-13177 GCA_030439765.1 Tripidium arundinaceum | reverse complement strand
GTCCCCAAGATGACTATTTGTCTACCAGACCGCTGAAGTTTCCCAGAAGTGACATTGCCAAGATTGATGGTCCTCTTTGCTCTGCCGATGAGAAGTTTACAAGCTCTGTTCCTAGTCTCTTTGCATAGTTTCGGCGATGGGAATTTGTTAGCAACCCAACATGATTCACTAACAGATAACTTCAATCAAGTAGCAGGATACAAGATCTTAGGAGAAGGGAGATTGAAGCAGGGATGAAAAGAGGAACTAGTACAGAAAAGTAGAAAGTAGACTTGGAAGTGAAGAAGAACAGTAACTAACGAAAAGGTAAGAGATTCTGATATTCTTGTTCCCCCCTTCTTTAAGAATCCACCAATGCCTTTTGTAGCCAGCAGACGGGTCATTGCCAGCCTGTTCCTCCTGGGCCTCCTGGGCCCACATGGCAGTCACTCCTAACATTCCCCACCGCTTGAAATGCGGCTTGCCCTCAAGCCGTGGCATTGATCTGCGGAGGCCGAGCCGTGGCATTGAGCTTGCATTGACCAATCCAGTAGGATGCCCTTCGGCTGTGCAGAGCACCGGAGGTCTTGCCGAGCTCGAATGCCAGCTGTGCCGTGATGAGCGACAGCAGCAGAATCCCAGAGTCGAACACATTTGCCTTCTCTGACGTCGGCCTCGTGGAGATGGACCTGGGCATGATGTGCCGCGCGCCGCCGTGGTACTGCAGCGTAGCGAGGCCGAAGACCCACTTGACGGCCTCGTGGTTCTTGACCAGCAGCATGTCCCTTAATCAGAAGGTTACAACGCCAGCCCATAGCCTGGATGGGAGCATGTATGTGGACCATTCTGTGAAGATGCCAACTATCCAGTAGCAGTATGAATGCATGCTGTAATGGAACACACATGGAACTGTAGTGTCGCTCGGGCTTGAACTCAGGTCCTGGATCAAATAACCACCGAGGAAGCTTGATGAAGATGATGCTTGTCACAACCCCAAACCTATGTCTGGTAGAAGCTTGTTGGCTGCGGTCTGATGTTGCCGCGTCAGTGATGTACCAGTTTTTTTTTCTCCGGTGGTCTCGTTTGGAACTAAGGTTTTGCTCCACCGGCTGGTGTGAGTTTGGACTGACATCTGGTCTTTTGACTAATCAGTTGGAAGGCTGGGGCGTTTTTGGCCCTCGAACTAAAAAAACAGGAAGTACTGCCTGGTACGGTGGGACCTTAGCAGAATGGCCAGGATGAAATCACCAGTCCCTTCACCGCGGCACATGACAACGTGGCGGCACTCAGAATCTGAAGAAGGTTGAATGAATCGACCGGAGGCGCCGCGAAGAGGATGTCGGTGGTGGCGTCGTAGACCATACTTCACGGACGAAGAGAAATAATTCTACTGGGCCCGGTGTGGAGGATGAGGAGATTCTTGTCAGCGCTCCCAATTGAGACAAAGTGCAGCTCAGCAACAATTTAGCGGGGAGTCGGTGGCAGATGGAGCGACAATAGCCTGAGCCAGCCATTTAGCACAGCATCCGTCAGAATCCATCCAGCAAAGAGATTTCCGGATAAAAAAAAGCTTGTCAGTGGCGACCCTGACTAGGCCCTCCCGTACCCAGTCCACTAGGCCCTTGGGCTTCACCACCTCCTCCTCGCCGTCTTCGTCCAGCCACCACCACCCCGAGCTGCCAATCGCCTCACCTCTGTTCCCAGCCCGCCCTTTCTCAGTCGGGTGCCGTGACCGCGCCGGCCGCCGTTACCGTGCCATCGCCGTCACGCAGCAGCTCATCCAGGTGGCACACGGCCAGGCCGGAGCGGCGAGCTCCTCCATCTTCAGCTGCAGTCGCAGGAGCTTGGTTGACGTGGACAAAAGAATCAAGCCAGGAAGTTGGAAGCACTAGGTAAAAATACAATTTTCCGTAGTTATTAGCCCCTGTGTTGATGCCATTTTGGTTTGCAAGTTTTCCTGCATTTGATTAAGGATAAGGATCTAATAGGATAATTGCAAATTGTCAACTGTGAATAGCCCAGGATTCTCGAAAAAAAAACATGGCTCACACATATCTAATTCATAGTTTTCTAATTCACAGTTTTCTTTTCTCATGTCTTGAATTCTTGTTTAGATCATATAGATCATTGTTTAGTTAGTGTACTAGGGAGAACTATGGCACCACTACACCTATATTCTTGCTAAGGTGAACCAAGATTCTCCATTCTCTTGGTTTCATTTGGCATCAATACTATTTTCGCATGGTTTTAATTTTTGTGTGTATTCTTTCTGTACTTCTCATTTTTGTATAAGTTGAAATCATGCGCCAGTTTATTGAGCCTTTATTTAAGAAACTATTCTGCACATGTAAGTCCAATTTATCTATTTTTTCATCTCAATCACCAAGACACTATAGAACATGACCAAAAGTATGCCAATAGTGTCAATGTTCTTTACGGACCGATAGCAAACCGTCACACCTTTGAACAAATTTTCTTCTGCTAAAACATTATATTTCTTGTGCCTCAATTCCAAGAAGAAATACATAATGCAAAGAGATGGTCAGGAACACTCAATTTTACAAGAGACAAAAGTGTTGGTGTTGGTTGGTGTGAGCGGTCGGAACGCGGTGTGTGAGCTCAAGATCCGCGTAGCTGCACTGTTATAGATTTAGGTATTTTCATATTCATATTTAATTTAATCCTCAAGATTGTCTAATATCAGATTTTGGATTGTTAGAAATTTAGGTATTTTCATATTTAATTTAATAACTACTCATAATAGAGAAAACACGTCTTTGATGGGGAGTCTTCACAGACGTGTTTTGGTCTACACGCATTTGTGATAATGAATTGAAAAAAAAAGAAAAAAGAAAAATAGCAATGCATTGATCCAGGGAGTACATTGGAGCCTGTGCTTCACAAAATAGTACATTGCTACCATCACTCTGCGCAGTGGAGTTAAAAAGCCAGCAAAAAGATCTGGAAAATCAACCTTATTAAGACTTCCCATCAGAACTATCAAAATTCCTATAGCTTAAATTGGTTGGGTTAATGGTCACCACCATGTAAGCCGTTACAATGTTATTAGCTCTATTAAACAAGAGTACAGTACCTATTAGTAATGCTGATAACAAAATCTTTTTTGTTCTTATCAGACCTTGTAATGCTCCCTACCTCCAGCCTGCAACCATACACAAACAAATAATCAGTGAATGGAAATGGAGACCGGTGCTCAGAGGCTATACCTTCTACAATCATATAATCAGTGCGATGCAATCTATAAACTGCTCAAAAAGAAATCTATGGATAAACAGGATAACAGGCAGTTGGAATAGCATGATCAGAAGCTGTCAGCCTATTCACTTCTACTACTTGCTGCGTATCTGACAATCTATCTACATTGCTTGGTACTTGCTAGATAAATTAGTTATGTCATTCTTTTATACTAATCCCTGTTCCCCATCACTCTGACAGTGTTCACAAAAAGCGAGCTTCCACTACTCAATATGGAAGAACACATAATACAGGACACTAATAAGATTTTAGCACAGAAAAAATCAACAACTTTTCACTGGATTTTCAAGCACACACAATGCACTAACCTGGAGAAGATCACTTCAATCCTATCCTGTGCACATCGAGGAAGAAGTCCTACTGCTGTGCTCCCACTCAGCCAAGGTCGTTGCAAGGGACCTCCACCTTTATATTGCAGAAAATATGAGTCAGTTCATGCATGAAAGCCTTACTTTCAGAAAACTGATGCACCGACATTGAAGAAATCACTAAGCGCTGCTTCCGTGTAAGCTACTGGTTTCTGAACAGTATCCCATATCTGATAGAAAAAGACAGTGATTGATGAGAATTGAGACATGACAAAGATGAAAGCAGGTAAGCAGATTGCATTTGCACCTTTTCAATATCCTCCTTGAGAGCTTGTGCAAGGTACTCTAGCGGAGTCTGCAAAGATAGGAAAATCAGAGCATAAGAAAAGCCAAACAAACTAAAAATATCAAACTGCAGAAATAGAGAAGTGAATGTCTCTGTGCTCACCAAAATTTTAACTTTCAATAAAGCAGTAATATGTGAAATAGAAACTTACAAATTTATCATAACAATGTCTGAAACTGCAAGAGCAAACAGAGCAGTCTGCTTCTCGAAAGCTGTATAGCACAAATAGAGCAGGAAAACTTAAATGACTTGGTGAAATGTGCTTTCCACTCAGGAGATCAAGCAAGACAGTGCCAAAACTGTAAACCACACTCTCAGGACTTACTGTGCCTGCAGAACAGATAACTGCTAGAAAAAATAGAGAGGTACATTCCCAAAATGTTTCAGTAATATTAGTTTCAAGCTTACATGCTGGAAGTCTAAAACTAAACATGGTGGCACTGTGCAAAGGAATCATTGGACGATACATGTTAACTGAAAATTGATGGGATTCTTAAGATTGCATTCAGTGTGAGAATGGAGGTAGGGCAAACTCAAATTACAAAATTTTCACTAAAGTCGATGACATATCATGACCAGCACATTAAATCAAGAAACATGATATTTTAAATTTCTGTTCAAGCTGATCAAAAGGATTTTGCTTTCAATCTGAACAATTTAGAAATACGAAAATTAATGAGAAATTACTGGGATTTCTATTATTTTAATTCAAAATGGCCACAAATAAATGTACATAATCTTCATTTGCATCAGTTTGTCTTAACAGATCACTTTTTTTAAGACATGTTTGGCACAGTATGATTTTTACGACATCAAATTCTTAGCAAAGAGTATGTCATCGAGAATATTTAGAAATGTAATATGAAAGTTTCTAACCCCATATTGTTTGAGAATTACCTTGGACGTTTGAGCTTTGAAGGTCTCTAGTGTGCAGAATAGTTTCTTAAATAAAGGCTCAATAAACTGGCGCATGATTTCAACTTATACAAAAATGAGAAGTACAGAAAGAATACACACAAAAATTAAAACCATGCGAAAATAGTATTGATGCCAAATGAAACCAAGAGAATGGAGAATCTTGGTTCACCTTAGCAAGAATATAGGTGTAGTGGTGCCATAGTTCTCCCTAGTACACTAACTAAACAATGATCTATATGATCTAAACAAGAATTCAAGACATGAGAAAAGAAAACTGTGAATTAGAAAACTATGAATTAGATATGTGTGAGCCATGTTTTTTTTCGAGAATCCTGGGCTATTCACAGTTGACAATTTGCAATTATCCTATTAGATCCTTATCCTTAATCAAATGCAGGAAAACTTGCAAACCAAAATGGCATCAACACAGGGGCTAATAACTACGGAAAATTGTATTTTTACCTAGTGCTTCCAACTTCCTGGCTTGATTCTTTTGTCCACGTCAACCAAGCTCCTGCGACTGCAGCTGAAGATGGAGGAGCTCGCCGCTCCGGCCTGGCCGTGTGCCACCTGGATGAGCTGCTGCGTGACGGCGATGGCACGGTAACGGCGGCCGGCGCGGTCACGGCACCCGACTGAGAAAGGGCGGGCTGGGAACAGAGGTGAGGCGATTGGCAGCTCGGGGTGGTGGTGGCTGGACGAAGACGGCGAGGAGGAGGTGGTGAAGCCCAAGGGCCTAGTGGACTGGGTACGGGAGGGCCTAGTCAGGGTCGCCACTGACAAGCTTTTTTTTATCCGGAAATCTCTTTGCTGGATGGATTCTGACGGATGCTGTGCTAAATGGCTGGCTCAGGCTATTGTCGCTCCATCTGCCACCGACTCCCCGCTAAATTGTTGCTGAGCTGCACTTTGTCTCAATTGGGAGCGCTGACAAGAATCTCCTCATCCTCCACACCGGGCCCAGTAGAATTATTTCTCTTCGTCCGTGAAGTATGGTCTACGACGCCACCACCGACATCCTCTTCGCGGCGCCTCCGGTCGATTCATTCAACCTTCTTCAGATTCTGAGTGCCGCCACGTTGTCATGTGCCGCGGTGAAGGGACTGGTGATTTCATCCTGGCCATTCTGCTAAGGTCCCACCGTACCAGGCAGTACTTCCTGTTTTTTTAGTTCGAGGGCCAAAAACGCCCCAGCCTTCCAACTGATTAGTCAAAAGACCAGATGTCAGTCCAAACTCACACCAGCCGGTGGAGCAAAACCTTAGTTCCAAACGAGACCACCGGAGAAAAAAAAACTGGTACATCACTGACGCGGCAACATCAGACCGCAGCCAACAAGCTTCTACCAGACATAGGTTTGGGGTTGTGACAAGCATCATCTTCATCAAGCTTCCTCGGTGGTTATTTGATCCAGGACCTGAGTTCAAGCCCGAGCGACACTACAGTTCCATGTGTGTTCCATTACAGCATGCATTCATACTGCTACTGGATAGTTGGCATCTTCACAGAATGGTCCACATACATGCTCCCATCCAGGCTATGGGCTGGCGTTGTAACCTTCTGATTAAGGGACATGCTGCTGGTCAAGAACCACGAGGCCGTCAAGTGGGTCTTCGGCCTCGCTACGCTGCAGTACCACGGCGGCGCGCGGCACATCATGCCCAGGTCCATCTCCACGAGGCCGACGTCAGAGAAGGCAAATGTGTTCGACTCTGGGATTCTGCTGCTGTCGCTCATCACGGCACAGCTGGCATTCGAGCTCGGCAAGACCTCCGGTGCTCTGCACAGCCCGAAGGGCATCCTACTGGATTGGTCAATGCAAGCTCAATGCCACGGCTCGGCCTCCGCAGATCAATGCCACGGCTTGAGGGCAAGCCGCATTTCAAGCGGTGGGGAATGTTAGGAGTGACTGCCATGTGGGCCCAGGAGGCCCAGGAGGAACAGGCTGGCAATGACCCGTCTGCTGGCTACAAAAGGCATTGGTGGATTCTTAAAGAAGGGGGGAACAAGAATATCAGAATCTCTTACCTTTTCGTTAGTTACTGTTCTTCTTCACTTCCAAGTCTACTTTCTACTTTTCTGTACTAGTTCCTCTTTTCATCCCTGCTTCAATCTCCCTTCTCCTAAGATCTTGTATCCTGCTACTTGATTGAAGTTATCTGTTAGTGAATCATGTTGGGTTGCTAACAAATTCCCATCGCCGAAACTATGCAAAGAGACTAGGAACAGAGCTTGTAAACTTCTCATCGGCAGAGCAAAGAGGACCATCAATCTTGGCAATGTCACTTCTGGGAAACTTCAGGCACCGGCTTCTGGTAGACAAATAGTCATCTTGGGGACCTCCTTGATTTTCTTCACAATAAGCTTCATCAAGTAGCAGGATACAAGATCTTAGGAGAAGGGAGATTGAAGCAGGGATGAAAAGAGGAACTAGTACAGAAAAGTAGAAAGTAGACTTGGAAGTGAAGAAGAACAGTAACTAACGAAAAGGTAAGAGATTCTGATATTCTTGTTCCCCCCTTCTTTAAGAATCCACCAATGCCTTTTGTAGCCAGCAGACGGGTCATTGCCAGCCTGTTCCTCCTGGGCCTCCTGGGCCCACATGGCAGTCACTCCTAACATTCCCCACCGCTTGAAATGCGGCTTGCCCTCAAGCCGTGGCATTGATCTGCGGAGGCCGAGCCGTGGCATTGAGCTTGCATTGACCAATCCAGTAGGATGCCCTTCGGGCTGTGCAGAGCACCGGAGGTCTTGCCGAGCTCGAATGCCAGCTGTGCCGTGATGAGCGACAGCAGCAGAATCCCAGAGTCGAACACATTTGCCTTCTCTGACGTCGGCCTCGTGGAGATGGACCTGGGCATGATGTGCCGCGCGCCGCCGTGGTACTGCAGCGTAGCGAGGCCGAAGACCCACTTGACGGCCTCGTGGTTCTTGACCAGCAGCATGTCCCTTAATCAGAAGGTTACAACGCCAGCCCATAGCCTGGATGGGAGCATGTATGTGGACCATTCTGTGAAGATGCCAACTATCCAGTAGCAGTATGAATGCATGCTGTAATGGAACACACATGGAACTGTAGTGTCGCTCGGGCTTGAACTCAGGTCCTGGATCAAATAACCACCGAGGAAGCTTGATGAAGATGATGCTTGTCACAACCCCAAACCTATGTCTGGTAGAAGCTTGTTGGCTGCGGTCTGATGTTGCCGCGTCAGTGATGTACCAGTTTTTTTTTCTCCGGTGGTCTCGTTTGGAACTAAGGTTTTGCTCCACCGGCTGGTGTGAGTTTGGACTGACATCTGGTCTTTTGACTAATCAGTTGGAAGGCTGGGGCGTTTTTGGCCCTCGAACTAAAAAAACAGGAAGTACTGCCTGGTACGGTGGGACCTTAGCAGAATGGCCAGGATGAAATCACCAGTCCCTTCACCGCGGCACATGACAACGTGGCGGCACTCAGAATCTGAAGAAGGTTGAATGAATCGACCGGAGGCGCCGCGAAGAGGATGTCGGTGGTGGCGTCGTAGACCATACTTCACGGACGAAGAGAAATAATTCTACTGGGCCCGGTGTGGAGGATGAGGAGATTCTTGTCAGCGCTCCCAATTGAGACAAAGTGCAGCTCAGCAACAATTTAGCGGGGAGTCGGTGGCAGATGGAGCGACAATAGCCTGAGCCAGCCATTTAGCACAGCATCCGTCAGAATCCATCCAGCAAAGAGATTTCCGGATAAAAAAAAGCTTGTCAGTGGCGACCCTGACTAGGCCCTCCCGTACCCAGTCCACTAGGCCCTTGGGCTTCACCACCTCCTCCTCGCCGTCTTCGTCCAGCCACCACCACCCCGAGCTGCCAATCGCCTCACCTCTGTTCCCAGCCCGCCCTTTCTCAGTCGGGTGCCGTGACCGCGCCGGCCGCCGTTACCGTGCCATCGCCGTCACGCAGCAGCTCATCCAGGTGGCACACGGCCAGGCCGGAGCGGCGAGCTCCTCCATCTTCAGCTGCAGTCGCAGGAGCTTGGTTGACGTGGACAAAAGAATCAAGCCAGGAAGTTGGAAGCACTAGGTAAAAATACAATTTTCCGTAGTTATTAGCCCCTGTGTTGATGCCATTTTGGTTTGCAAGTTTTCCTGCATTTGATTAAGGATAAGGATCTAATAGGATAATTGCAAATTGTCAACTGTGAATAGCCCAGGATTCTCGAAAAAAAAACATGGCTCACACATATCTAATTCATAGTTTTCTAATTCACAGTTTTCTTTTCTCATGTCTTGAATTCTTGTTTAGATCATATAGATCATTGTTTAGTTAGTGTACTAGGGAGAACTATGGCACCACTACACCTATATTCTTGCTAAGGTGAACCAAGATTCTCCATTCTCTTGGTTTCATTTGGCATCAATACTATTTTCGCATGGTTTTAATTTTTGTGTGTATTCTTTCTGTACTTCTCATTTTTGTATAAGTTGAAATCATGCGCCAGTTTATTGAGCCTTTATTTAAGAAACTATTCTGCACACTAGAGACCTTCAAAGCTCAAACGTCCAAGGTAATTCTCAAACAATATGGGGTTAGAAACTTTCATATTACATTTCTAAATATTCTCGATGACATACTCTTTGCTAAGAATTTGATGTCGTAAAAATCATACTGTGCCAAACATGTCTTAAAAAAAGTGATCTGTTAAGACAAACTGATGCAAATGAAGATTATGTACATTTATTTGTGGCCATTTTGAATTAAAATAATAGAAATCCCAGTAATTTCTCATTAATTTTCGTATTTCTAAATTGTTCAGATTGAAAGCAAAATCCTTTTGATCAGCTTGAACAGAAATTTAAAATATCATGTTTCTTGATTTAATGTGCTGGTCATGATATGTCATCGACTTTAGTGAAAATTTTGTAATTTGAGTTTGCCCTACCTCCATTCTCACACTGAATGCAATCTTAAGAATCCCATCAATTTTCAGTTAACATGTATCGTCCAATGATTCCTTTGCACAGTGCCACCATGTTTAGTTTTAGACTTCCAGCATGTAAGCTTGAAACTAATATTACTGAAACATTTTGGGAATGTACCTCTCTATTTTTTCTAGCAGTTATCTGTTCTGCAGGCACAGTAAGTCCTGAGAGTGTGGTTTACAGTTTTGGCACTGTCTTGCTTGATCTCCTGAGTGGAAAGCACATTTCACCAAGTCATTTAAGTTTTCCTGCTCTATTTGTGCTATACAGCTTTCGAGAAGCAGACTGCTCTGTTTGCTCTTGCAGTTTCAGACATTGTTATGATAAATTTGTAAGTTTCTATTTCACATATTACTGCTTTATTGAAAGTTAAAATTTTGGTGAGCACAGAGACATTCACTTCTCTATTTCTGCAGTTTGATATTTTTAGTTTGTTTGGCTTTTCTTATGCTCTGATTTTCCTATCTTTGCAGACTCCGCTAGAGTACCTTGCACAAGCTCTCAAGGAGGATATTGAAAAGGTGCAAATGCAATCTGCTTACCTGCTTTCATCTTTGTCATGTCTCAATTCTCATCAATCACTGTCTTTTTCTATCAGATATGGGATACTGTTCAGAAACCAGTAGCTTACACGGAAGCAGCGCTTAGTGATTTCTTCAATGTCGGTGCATCAGTTTTCTGAAAGTAAGGCTTTCATGCATGAACTGACTCATATTTTCTGCAATATAAAGGTGGAGGTCCCTTGCAACGACCTTGGCTGAGTGGGAGCACAGCAGTAGGACTTCTTCCTCGATGTGCACAGGATAGGATTGAAGTGATCTTCTCCAGGTTAGTGCATTGTGTGTGCTTGAAAATCCAGTGAAAAGTTGTTGATTTTTTCTGTGCTAAAATCTTATTAGTGTCCTGTATTATGTGTTCTTCCATATTGAGTAGTGGAAGCTCGCTTTTTTGTGAACACTGTCAGAGTGATGGGGAACAGGGATTAGTATAAAAGAATGACATAACTAATTTATCTAGCAAGTACCAAGCAATGTAGATAGATTGTCAGATACGCAGCAAGTAGTAGAAGTGAATGGGCTGACAGCTTCTGATCATGCTATTCCAACTGCCTGTTATCCTGTTTATCCATAGATTTCTTTTTGAGCAGTTTATAGATTGCATCGCACTGATTATATGATTGTAGAAGGTATAGCCTCTGAGCACCGGTCTCCATTTCCATTCACTGATTATTTGTTTGTGTATGGTTGCAGGCTGGAGGTAGGGAGCATTACAAGGTCTGATAAGAACAAAAAAGATTTTGTTATCAGCATTACTAATAGGTACTGTACTCTTGTTTAATAGAGCTAATAACATTGTAACGGCTTACATGGTGGTGACCATTAACCCAACCAATTTAAGCTATAGGAATTTTGATAGTTCTGATGGGAAGTCTTAATAAGGTTGATTTTCCAGATCTTTTTGCTGGCTTTTTAACTCCACTGCGCAGAGTGATGGTAGCAATGTACTATTTTGTGAAGCACAGGCTCCAATGTACTCCCTGGATCAATGCATTGCTATTTTTCTTTTTTCTTTTTTTTTCAATTCATTATCACAAATGCGTGTAGACCAAAACACGTCTGTGAAGACTCCCCATCAAAGACGTGTTTTCTCTATTATGAGTAGTTATTAAATTAAATATGAAAATACCTAAATTTCTAACAATCCAAAATCTGATATTAGACAATCTTGAGGATTAAATTAAATATGAATATGAAAATACCTAAATCTATAACAGTGCAGCTACGCGGATCTTGAGCTCACACACCGCGTTCCGACCGCTCACACCAACCAACACCAACACTTTTGTCTCTTGTAAAATTGAGTGTTCCTGACCATCTCTTTGCATTATGTATTTCTTCTTGGAATTGAGGCACAAGAAATATAATGTTTTAGCAGAAGAAAATTTGTTCAAAGGTGTGACGGTTTGCTATCGGTCCGTAAAGAACATTGACACTATTGGCATACTTTTGGTCATGTTCTATAGTGTCTTGGTGATTGAGATGAAAAAATAGATAAATTGGACTTACATGTGCATCAAATTGTGTTAGACATGTTTGCATATGTCCTAGGGGATACTAAGGAATAAGATGAAAGAAGAACGATCAATATTCAAGAAGAATGAAGAAATGAACAATGTACCAAGAAAATTACTCATTGGATCATCTTGTAAAGTCAGAGAGCAAACACCGAAGAGAAGACTCAGCGCACAGGATCACAAGATAGTCCACTGAAGAAACATTCATTCAAAAGTATAAATGCAGCAAGAATATGCATACGAATTTTTTATCTGGGCGAAGAAACATTCATTCAAAAGTTTGTTTTGTACATCTTGTTGGTCTCGTGCTATATATTGTAGCAACATAAGCTCATTAGGTTTTAGGTTGTGTGGTGGGACCATGCAAAAGACCGTGTTTGGACCATATATTAGTCACGGAAATTATTTGTAGATTCCGCTTTGTTTGATTATATGCTCTCTGATTCAGATTTAGTCCTCGTCGTTTCATAAATAAAAGCGTATCATGTCCCCACGCCCAGTGGCGGGTCCAGGATTTTTATCTTGGGTATTCAAAATATGAAGGGAGTCAAAAAAAAATTGACAACATAAACTCCTAATGCCTAATATTTGGCATGTATAGCATTAGCACCACATGATTCTAATTGTATAATATATAGCATATATTTTAGTATGATTTCATAAATTCATAGAATTTTAGCATAACTTGAAATCGTTTAGCAATTACATAGAGTGCCAATAGTTCAACGTACCAAAGTAGCATTGTTGCAACATCCAGAATTTGAGGTAAATTAAATCAGAGGACTGTAAATTAGGGATTAATTAATTTACAGACAAAATAAGGCTATTCTCATTCCATTTTACAAGTGGTTCACCAATAAGCCAAGAGACTAAATCTAAACTGACAAATTGCAAGAAGCAGAGAAGTTCTCCTGGCCCTGTTGGTCGTCGAGCGTGCTGACCGCTTGGTTGCTCGGAGGCACGGAGCCTCGGACTGTGTCTTGCGTGGACGGCCTGGCGCCGACTCTCTCGTTGCCACGTAGAGTGCGGATACGGGATGGCTACCCACAGCTGACAGCCGGAATCTGCCCTGATGGCTAGAGGTAGGGTTTGGAGTTTGGGGAAAGATTTTTTGAGTTAGGGAGGGAGGAGCAGCAAGTGACGAGTGCGGACGTGCGGTAACACCGATTTCTAGGTGCGGATGCAAATTTGGGCTGCAGCCTTCCTGGGCCTTACGGTGGGGGAAAATAATGAGTATGGACATGTAGTTTGGGGCTCTTTTCTGTACTGATAATTAATTTAACTCACTTTTCTTTTTTACCAATATATACAAACATGTAAA
>JAHUYU010000834.1:0-18220 GCA_030439765.1 Tripidium arundinaceum | reverse complement strand
CTTGTCCTTCTCTTTTGTGTGGAACATGTATCCATTGATGTCATACCCTTGCCACGAGGTGATTTGGGTGGACGGGCCGGACGCAAGCCTCGCTTCATCAGATTCTCCATGGGGTATGTCCTGCTCTTTGATCCACGCCATGAAACAGATCTTGTGCTATTTCTTGACCCATTCCTCAGTGCGATCTCCGTCATGAGTGGTGCGGATCTCCTCCAGGTGCTTGTCAACATAGCGTTCCTTGACCACTAACTGATGGAGGACGCTATGATGATCTTGTTGCACCGTTTCGCACTGTGCATCAGTGCGTACTTTCCTCCCCGTTCGTACGTCCACATCTGGTGTAGGTAGATGGGGCCTAGTTCCTAAATCTGATCAACCATGTGCATCATCAGGTGTGGCATAATATCGAAGAAAGACGGTGGGAAGCACATCTCGAGCTAGCAAAGAGTCTCTGCGACGAACTGTTTCAGGCCAGGCAGCTCAGCTTCATCGATGACCTTCTATGTGATGTGGTTAAAGAAGTAGGACATGCGTGTGATGACCATCTTCACGTACTTTGGACCGATAGTCCTGATCACAATTGGAAGGAGCACCGTCAGCATGACGTGGCAATCATGTGAGTTGTAGTTGGTGAGTGTGAGGTCTTTCATCGAGGCCAGGCTCTTGATGTTGGAAGAGAAACCGGTTGGCACCTTGACACCCCTAAGCCACTGGCACACAGCCATCTTCTTATTTTTCGTCAGGTTGTAGGTCGCGCCCTGAAGATCAACTTACCCGTTCTGCGGCGGTGTCGGCTGAATTTCGGGCTTGATGCCCTGGTTGACAAGATCCATCCATGGCTTTATACCATCCTTCGTCTTAGTCTTGATGTCTAGCAGGACGCCAATTGTGCTTTCGAAGACGTTCTTTTCCAAAAGCATGCAGTCGATGGCATGGGGCGTATATAGCTCCTTGAAGTACGACAAGTGCTTGAAAAAACTCGACTGCTTCTTGAAAGGAAAGGTGGCGACAGGTGGTTCCTCCATCTTATCCCGCTTTCTCTTCCTGGTCATGGTCCCATCTTTCTCTTTCTTCTTTTTTCCGAACTCGACATCTATGCCCTTCACCATGTCAAACTCCTTTTGCCCGTACCTCGTCTTTTTTGGCTCATCAATTTGTGGCTCGTCCTTGTTGTCGAAGTTTTTATTCATCGTAGCTGTTTAGTACTTGTGCTTTCTGATGAGGAATCGCCTATGCCTCATGTACACCATCTTCTTGGATGCATTAAGGTAAGTGTAAAAGGTACCGTCAATGCAAACTACGCAACCGGTCTTCCCTTTAATTTGCCCCGACAGTGAAAAAAGACCAGGGTAATCAGTGATGGTGACAAAGATGATGGCTTTTAGAGTGAACTCCTTCTTTTCGAATGCATTGATCATCTTGACCCCTTCTTCACATAGCATCTTCATGTCCTCCATGAACGGCTCCAGGAACACATCTATATCATTGCCGGGCTGCTTCGGTCCGAAAATGAGCATGGTCAGCAAAAGATACCTACACTTCTGACACAGCCAGGGAGGTCGGTTGTAGATGGTGAGGATGACCAGCCAAGTGCTGTGCGAGTTACTGAGGTCACCGAACGGATTCATCCCGTAGGTACTCAGCACGAACCTAATGTTCCTCGCCTCGTTGCCAAACTCCGGGAACGTGGCATTGAAACGCTTCCACTGCTGGCCATCGACGGGGTGTTGCAGGTTGCCATCGTCCTTCGTGCGACCATCAGATGCATGCCAGGACATCAGCTTGGCATCGTCGGGGTTCCCGAATATAGCACGCAGGCGATCGATCACGGGCAGGTACCACATCGATAGGGCAGGACTTTTTCTCTGTGTAACCCTCTTCTTCCTCGTACTCATGAGACGGGATTTGCTTCGCACTACTCTTCTTCGCCGTCTTCTTCTTCGGCCCACTCGAGGCTCCCTCGTCGTTCGCATCCACCCGACAACCGGCATTCCTCGTCGTGAAAGCGTGATAGCGCCGATCGAATTGAATGCATGGATGTCAAAGGCTTCACACTTTTATTCGTGACCCTTTGCTTTCTCAACCACTGATAAGGTCCACATATTGACTCTATTCGACTGCCCACAAAAGTTAAAATCAGTCAGCTATTCAACGGTGTTTTTTCCTCACAAAAATCAGCATCAGCATCAGCAACAGCCGCTTTTAATATCAGCCGAACAGAGCCATTATTTGACACAGCGCGGAGTTTGAGATAGTTGGAGCAACTATCTGCCAACAAATAATGGCCATTTGTTTTTAACTTTCTGTGAATAGTTTTTGTTATCTGCTTATTCTTACGATTCTATAGCGTCTCCGTTGAGGGTCTACAATAAGCTACTAGTAGTATTGATTAATAGATTTATGTATTATGACTATATCTATATGTGTTTTTATTATAAATAAAATAACTAGTAAGACATTGGCAGAGCACAGCGATTTTGATTATTTGTACTCCCTCTGACAAAAAAAACATATTACTCTAGGATTCAAAGTTTGTCCCCTGCAAAACATGTTATTGGGTTGCTTCCTTCCTCATTGAGGTGCCGGTATGCATGGCGTGGTTAAGTAGGGAAGGTTGTATATAGTGCTGGCAAACAACGGGAAGCTACTGTAGTAATTTGGGGTAAATTATTTCGAGCACTAATCCGTGTCTTAGAATTGACAACATTTCTTTTGGAACCGGCAAAGTAAGGTCCCGTTTGGCACAGCTCAGCTTCACTAATAAAGCTGATTTTTTATGTTTAGCTTCATAAGCAGTTTTTTTTTAGCTGAGCTTTTTTTTTACCCCGTTTGGCAAAACAGCTTCACTTGATGCACCAAACAAATAAAATGACTATACTACCCTCTCATTTCTTTTCCTTCGATATTTTTTCGCATCTCCTCCCCATGGTTGTGCTCATTTTCTTCCCATGGCCGTGCGTGCACTAAACAGCATCCCGGCGGCCTGCGCCCAGCGCCCACGGCGGCGGCCCGCGCGGCGCCCTGGCGGACGCCACTACTACACAAAAACTTTTGCACAGCATTTGGGTTTGGTCCTCCGAGACGAGCGGGCTAGTTGCCCCGCCTCCGTTATTTTGTTGCCGGGCAGCCGGCCTAGCGCCCGCCTCGGTTAAGACTTAACGGAGGCGGGCACCCTTAACCGCCCGCCTCGGTTAATGCCAATTAACCGAGGCGGTCGTCCTAATGCAACCGCCTCGGTTAATCCATTAACCGAGGCGGTCGGCTAATAGAAACCGCTTTGGTCAATCGATATTAACCGAGGCGGGCGCGTAAGGATGACAGTCACTATTAATTTATTAACCGAGGTGGTTGGTCTAAGGCGACCGCCTCGGTTAATGTACGATTAATCAAGGTGGTTTCGCTTAAGTTGCCCGCCTCGATCAATACTGGCCTATAAATGTGCCCAGCCGTTGCCCCAACCCTTCTTCCTCTAATTTTTGCGGGTTTTGAGGAGCTCCAAAACTCCAAAAATTAAGCAATTCTAAGGGGGAGAAGTGCTGCCCTTGGATTTATTGAAGGGGGGCACCGTAAGAGGTCTGTAACAAGAGAGAAGAATGAGGATTGGAGAGCGTGTAACAACCTCCATATAGATCTAGATTTAGATCTAGGAAAAAAGCACCTAAATGTTGAAAAAGAGAGAACTTGGAGAGCTGTCCGCAATGTGGCGCGAGTCGATACAAGAGGAATGCCGGTTGTCGGGTGGATGCGAACGACGAGGGAGCCTCGAGTGGGCCGAAGAAGAAGACGGCGAAGAAGAGTAGTGCGAAGCAAATCCCGTCTCATGAGTACGAGGAAGAAGAGGGTTACACAGAGAAAAAGTCCTGCCCTATCGATGTGGTACCTGCCCGTGATCGATCGCCTGCGTGCTATATTCGGGAACCCCGACGATGCCAAGCTGATGTCCTGGCATGCATCTGATGGTCGCACGAAGGACGATGGCAACCTGCAACACCCCGTCGATGGCCAGCAGTGGAAGCGTTTCAATGCCACGTTCCCGGAGTTTGGCAACGAGGCGAGGAACATTAGGTTCGTGCTGAGTACCTACGGGATGAATCCGTTCGGTGACCTCAGTAACTCGCACAGCACTTGGCTGGTCATCCTCACCATCTACAACCGACCTCCCTGGCTGTGTCAGAAGTGTAGGTATCTTTTGCTGACCATGCTCATTTTCGGACCGAAGCAGCCCGGCAATGATATAGATGTGTTCCTGGAGCCGTTCATGGAGGACATGAAGATGCTATGTGAAGAAGGGGTCAAGATGATCAATGCATTCGAAAAGAAGGAGTTCACTCTAAAAGCCATCATCTTTGTCACCATCACTGATTACCCTGGTCTTTTTTCACTGTCGGGGCAAATTAAAGGGAAGACCGGTTGCGTAGTTTGCATTGACGGTACCTTTTACACTTACCTTAATGCATCCAAGAAGATGGTGTACATGAGGCATAGGCGATTCCTCATCAGAAAGCACAAGTACTAAACAGCTACGATGAATAAAAACTTCGACAACAAGGACGAGCCACAAATTGATGAGCCAAAAAAGACGAGGTACGGGCAAAAGGAGTTTGACATGGTGAAGGGCATAGATGTCGAGTTCGGAAAAAAGAAGAAAGAGAAAGATGGGACCATGACCAGGAAGAGAAAGCGGGATAAGATGGAGGAACCACCTGTCGCCACCTTTCCTTTCAAGAAGCAGTCGAGTTTTTTCAAGCACTTGTCGTACTTCAAGGAGCTATATACGCCCCATGCCATCGACTGCATGCTTTTGGAAAAGAACGTCTTCGAAAGCACAATTGGCGTCCTGCTAGACATCAAGACTAAGACGAAGGATGGTATAAAGCCATGGATGGATCTTGTCAACCAGGGCATCAAGCCCGAAATTCAGCCGACACCGCCGCAGAACGGGTAAGTTGATCTTCAGGGCGCGACCTACAACCTGACGAAAAATAAGAAGATGGCTGTGTGCCAGTGGCTTAGGGGTGTCAAGGTGCCAACCGGTTTCTCTTCCAACATCAAGAGCCTGGCCTCGATGAAAGACCTCACACTCACCAACTACAACTCACATGATTGCCACGTCATGCTGACGGTGCTCCTTCCAATTGTGATCAGGACTATCGGTCCAAAGTACGTGAAGATGGTCATCACACGCATGTCCTACTTCTTTAACCACATCACATAGAAGGTCATCGATGAAGCTGAGCTGCCTGGCCTGAAACAGTTCGTCGCAGAGACTCTTTGCTAGCTCGAGATGTGCTTCCCACCGTCTTTCTTCGATATTATGCCACACCTGATGATGCACATGGTTGATCAGATTTAGGAACTAGGCCCCATCTACCTACACCAGATGTGGACGTACGAACGGGGAGGAAAGTACGCACTGATGCACAGTGCGAAACGGTGCAACAAGATCATCATAGCGTCCTCCATCAGTTAGTGGTCAAGGAACGCTATGTTGACAAGCACCTGGAGGAGATCCGCACCACTCATGACGGAGATCGCACTGAGGAATGGGTCAAGAAATAGCACAAGATCTGTTTCATGGCGTGGATCAAAGAGCAGGACATACCCCATGGAGAATCTGATGAAGCGAGGCTTGCGTCCGGCCCGTCCACCCAAATCACCTCGTGGCAAGGGTATGACATCAATGGATACATGTTCCACACAAAAGAGAAGGACAAGAAGAGCGTGGCACAGAACAGCGGTGTTCGATATGAGGGCATCGACGAGTCGATGGGAGAGATCAGGACATACTTTGGGCAGATTGAAGAGATATGGGAACTTAACTACGGCGGTGACCTACAGATACCCGTCTTCGGTGCCAGTGGGTCAGTCCAAAGGGGGTTGTCGTGGACGAGTATGGGCTAACCATTGTGGAGCTCCAAAGTGTCGGCTACAAAGATGATCAGTGGGTGCTAGCAAGCCGCGTCGCGCAAATAGCCTACTTTGGGATGCCCAAGGACGGCAAGAGACACGTGGTTGTGTCAGGAAAGCAGAGGATCGTGGGAGCTGATGGAGTCCAGAGTCCCGAAGAATACAACAACTACGCAGAGCTTGGGCTCTTTACCGATCATCCACGGAAGATCAAAGCCACCGAGACCCGCTTCAACAAGACCAAGATGACGCCCTGGGTCCATAAGAGCAATGAGAAGAAGACCGTGGGAGCGCCCGCACCAAAATGATATGTATGCCACATATATGTAATAATGTAGTGACTTATTTAATTAACGAGCAGTTTTGTAACTTAATTATTATTATAACAGAACCATATATATATATATGACCGTGGAAGATCCTAATTAACTTATGTATGTGCCATCGTTTGCGTTAAGTCCTACTCTACTACTACTCTACTCCTGGGTGAAAGCTACAACGATATCCGTGCGCTTGCGGATTTCGTTGTTTGCGTTAACAAATACCAACAAGCTTTCTGGCGCCGTTGCCGGGGATGAATTCTATTTGTATTCTTGGTAGCGACGCTAAGAAATGCCAACAAGCTTTTTGGCGCCGTTGCCGGGGATGAATTCTATTTCTATTCTTGGTCGCGACGCTAAGAAATGCCAACAAACGCCCGCCTCGGTTAATATTAACCGGGGCGGCACAGTTAAGTATTTGAATTTTTTAATGTTTATTATCTAAAATGTTAATTTTACTCATTTTAATTTATCTAAAATTGATGTTTATCTAAAATTGAGTAGTAGGAGTAGGAGTAGAGTAGTAGTAGAGTAGGACTTAACGCAAACGATGGCACATACATAAGTTAATTAGGATCTTCCACGGTCATATATATATATATGGTTCTGTTATAATAATAATTAAGTTACAAAACTGCTCGTTAATTAAATAAGTCACTACATTATTACATATATGTGGCATACATATCATTTTGGTGCGGGCGCTCCCACGGTCTTCTTCTCATTGCTCTTATGGACCCAGGGCGTCATCTTGGTCTTGTTGAAGCGGGTCTCGGTGGCTTTGATCTTCCGTGGATGATCGGTAAAGAGCCCAAGCTCTGCGTAGTTGTTGTATTCTTCGGGACTCTGGACTCCATCAGCTCCCACGATCCTCTGCTTTCCTGACACAACCACGTGTCTCTTGCCGTCCTTGGGCATCCCAAAGTAGGCTATTTGCGCGACGCGGCTTGCTAGCACCCACTGATCATCTTTGTAGCCGACACTTTGGAGCTCCACAATGGTTAGCCCATACTCGTCCACGACAACCCCCTTTGGACTGACCCACTGGCACCGAAGACGGGTATCTGTAGGTCACCGCCGTAGTTAAGTTCCCATATCTCTTCAATCTGCCCAAAGTATGTCCTGATCTCTCCCATCGACTCGTCGATGCCCTCATATCGAACACCGCTGTTCTGTGCCACGCTCTTCTTGTCCTTCTCTTTTGTGTGGAACATGTATCCATTGATGTCATACCCTTGCCACGAGGTGATTTGGGTGGACGGGCCGGACGCAAGCCTCGCTTCATCAGATTCTCCATGGGGTATGTCCTGCTCTTTGATCCACGCCATGAAACAGATCTTGTGCTATTTCTTGACCCATTCCTCAGTGCGATCTCCGTCATGAGTGGTGCGGATCTCCTCCAGGTGCTTGTCAACATAGCGTTCCTTGACCACTAACTGATGGAGGACGCTATGATGATCTTGTTGCACCGTTTCGCACTGTGCATCAGTGCGTACTTTCCTCCCCGTTCGTACGTCCACATCTGGTGTAGGTAGATGGGGCCTAGTTCCTAAATCTGATCAACCATGTGCATCATCAGGTGTGGCATAATATCGAAGAAAGACGGTGGGAAGCACATCTCGAGCTAGCAAAGAGTCTCTGCGACGAACTGTTTCAGGCCAGGCAGCTCAGCTTCATCGATGACCTTCTATGTGATGTGGTTAAAGAAGTAGGACATGCGTGTGATGACCATCTTCACGTACTTTGGACCGATAGTCCTGATCACAATTGGAAGGAGCACCGTCAGCATGACGTGGCAATCATGTGAGTTGTAGTTGGTGAGTGTGAGGTCTTTCATCGAGGCCAGGCTCTTGATGTTGGAAGAGAAACCGGTTGGCACCTTGACACCCCTAAGCCACTGGCACACAGCCATCTTCTTATTTTTCGTCAGGTTGTAGGTCGCGCCCTGAAGATCAACTTACCCGTTCTGCGGCGGTGTCGGCTGAATTTCGGGCTTGATGCCCTGGTTGACAAGATCCATCCATGGCTTTATACCATCCTTCGTCTTAGTCTTGATGTCTAGCAGGACGCCAATTGTGCTTTCGAAGACGTTCTTTTCCAAAAGCATGCAGTCGATGGCATGGGGCGTATATAGCTCCTTGAAGTACGACAAGTGCTTGAAAAAACTCGACTGCTTCTTGAAAGGAAAGGTGGCGACAGGTGGTTCCTCCATCTTATCCCGCTTTCTCTTCCTGGTCATGGTCCCATCTTTCTCTTTCTTCTTTTTTCCGAACTCGACATCTATGCCCTTCACCATGTCAAACTCCTTTTGCCCGTACCTCGTCTTTTTTGGCTCATCAATTTGTGGCTCGTCCTTGTTGTCGAAGTTTTTATTCATCGTAGCTGTTTAGTACTTGTGCTTTCTGATGAGGAATCGCCTATGCCTCATGTACACCATCTTCTTGGATGCATTAAGGTAAGTGTAAAAGGTACCGTCAATGCAAACTACGCAACCGGTCTTCCCTTTAATTTGCCCCGACAGTGAAAAAAGACCAGGGTAATCAGTGATGGTGACAAAGATGATGGCTTTTAGAGTGAACTCCTTCTTTTCGAATGCATTGATCATCTTGACCCCTTCTTCACATAGCATCTTCATGTCCTCCATGAACGGCTCCAGGAACACATCTATATCATTGCCGGGCTGCTTCGGTCCGAAAATGAGCATGGTCAGCAAAAGATACCTACACTTCTGACACAGCCAGGGAGGTCGGTTGTAGATGGTGAGGATGACCAGCCAAGTGCTGTGCGAGTTACTGAGGTCACCGAACGGATTCATCCCGTAGGTACTCAGCACGAACCTAATGTTCCTCGCCTCGTTGCCAAACTCCGGGAACGTGGCATTGAAACGCTTCCACTGCTGGCCATCGACGGGGTGTTGCAGGTTGCCATCGTCCTTCGTGCGACCATCAGATGCATGCCAGGACATCAGCTTGGCATCGTCGGGGTTCCCGAATATAGCACGCAGGCGATCGATCACAGGCAGGTACCACATCGATAGGGCAGGACTTTTTCTCTGTGTAACCCTCTTCTTCCTCGTACTCATGAGACGGGATTTGCTTCGCACTACTCTTCTTCGCCGTCTTCTTCTTCGGCCCACTCGAGGCTCCCTCGTCGTTCGCATCCACCCGACAACCGGCATTCCTCTTGTATCGACTCGCGCCACATTGCGGACAGCTCTCCAAGTTCTCTCTTTTTCAACATTTAGGTGCTTTTTTCCTAGATCTAAATCTAGATCTATATGGAGGTTGTTACACGCTCTCCAATCCTCATTCTTCTCTCTTGTTACAGACCTCTTACGGTGCCCCCCTTCAATAAATCCAAGGGCAGCACTTCTCCCCCTTAGAATTGCTTAATTTTTGGAGTTTTGGAGCTCCTCAAAACCCGCAAAAATTAGAGGAAGAAGGGTTGGGGCAACGGCTGGGCACATTTATAGGCCAGTATTGATCGAGGCGGGCAACTTAAGCGAAACCACCTTGATTAATCGTACATTAACCGAGGCGGTCGCCTTAGACCAACCACCTCGGTTAATAAATTAATAGTGACTGTCATCCTTACGCGCCCGCCTCGGTTAATATCGATTGACCAAAGCGGTTTCTATTAGCCGACCGCCTCGGTTAATGGATTAACCGAGGCGGTTGCATTAGGACGACCGCCTCGGTTAATTGGCATTAACCGAGGCGGGCGGTTAAGGGTGCCCGCCTCCGTTAAGTCTTAACCGAGGCGGGCGCTAGGCCGGCTGCCCGGCAACAAAATAACGGAGGCGGGCAACTAGCCCGCTCGTCTCGGAGGACCAAACCCAAATGCTGTGCAAAAGTTTTTGTGTAGTAGTGGCGTCCGCCAGGGCGCCGCGCGGGCCGCCGCCGTGGGCGCTGGGCGCAGGCCGCCGGGATGCTGTTTAGTGCACGCACGGCCATGGGAAGAAAATGAGCACAACCATGGGGAGGAGATGCGAAAAAATATCGAAGGAAAAGAAAATGAGAGGGTAGTATAGTCATTTTATTTGTTTGGTGCATCAAGTGAAGCTGTTTTGCCAAACGGGGTAAAAAAAAAGCTCAGCTAAAAAAAAACTGCTTATGAAGCTAAACATAAAAAATCAGCTTTATTAGTGAAGCTGAGCTGTGCCAAACGGGACCTTACTTTGCCGGTTCCAAAAGAAATGTTGTCAATTCTAAGACACGGATTAGTGCTCGAAATAATTTACCCCAAATTACTACAGTAGCTTCCCGTTGTTTGCCAGCACTATATACAACCTTCCCTACTTAACCACGCCATGCATACCGGCACCTCAATGAGGAAGGAAGCAACCCAATAACATGTTTTGCAGGGGACAAACTTTGAATCCTAGAGTAATATGTTTTTTTTGTCAGAGGGAGTACAAATAATCAAAATCGCTGTGCTCTGCCAATGTCTTACTAGTTATTTTATTTATAATAAAAACACATATAGATATAGTCATAATACATAAATCTATTAATCAATACTACTAGTAGCTTATTGTAGACCCTCAACGGAGACGCTATAGAATCGTAAGAATAAGCAGATAACAAAAACTATTCACAGAAAGTTAAAAACAAATGGCCATTATTTGTTGGCAGATAGTTGCTCCAACTATCTCAAACTCCGCGCTGTGTCAAATAATGGCTCTGTTCGGCTGATATTAAAAGCGGCTGTTGCTGATGCTGATGCTGATTTTTGTGAGGAAAAAACACCGTTGAATAGCTGACTGATTTTAACTTTTGTGGGCAGTCGAATAGAGTCAATATGTGGACCTTATCAGTGGTTGAGAAAGCAAAGGGTCACGAATAAAAGTGTGAAGCCTTTGACATCCATGCATTCAATTCGATCGGCGCTATCACGCTTTCACGACGAGGAACAGGACACTCGGTGGGCACCCCCGGCCCCTCCTTTTTTTTTTTTGCTTTTTTCCCGGCCGCGCTGCTTTTCACAAAGCTACCACAGGAGTAGTAATAGCTCCTCGCCATCGCCAACATGGTAGCCACTGGATCGACAGCGAAAGCGATCGTACCCTACTCGAGTTTAGGTCAAAGCTGGGCGCCTTTATTTTGCTGTATTTGCCCATACCGATCGACAGCGGTACGAGGAGTAGTGCGTCCAGCGCGCGTACGCGTATGGCCGATGGATGTGCGGTGCAGATGGCATGGATCCCTGGGACGCCAACGCCACGCGCGCCGTCGTCGTCCGCCTCCGCCCGCTTGCTGCTGCTACTCCCCATGCACACTGTACTCCTATCCTAGGAGTACTATGCGCTGGCTTCGTGATTCGTGCGGTACTTGCACGCGTATCCCAACCCAAGCGTCTCGTCAGTAGCAAGTTTTTCCATTTCGTGTGCGCCGTACTACGTGCCTAGCCCCGCCTCGGTTAAGACTTAACGGAGGCGGGCACCCTTAACCGCCCGCCTCGGTTAATGCCAATTAACCGAGGCGGTCGTCCTAATGCAACCGCCTCGGTTAATCCATTAACCGAGGCGGTCGGCTAATAGAAACCGCTTTGGTCAATCGATATTAACCGAGGCGGGCGCGTAAGGATGACAGTCACTATTAATTTATTAACCGAGGTGGTTGGTCTAAGGCGACCGCCTCGGTTAATGTACGATTAATCAAGGTGGTTTCGCTTAAGTTGCCCGCCTCGATCAATACTGGCCTATAAATGTGCCCAGCCGTTGCCCCAACCCTTCTTCCTCTAATTTTTGCGGGTTTTGAGGAGCTCCAAAACTCCAAAAATTAAGCAATTCTAAGGGGGAGAAGTGCTGCCCTTGGATTTATTGAAGGGGGGCACCGTAAGAGGTCTGTAACAAGAGAGAAGAATGAGGATTGGAGAGCGTGTAACAACCTCCATATAGATCTAGATTTAGATCTAGGAAAAAAGCACCTAAATGTTGAAAAAGAGAGAACTTGGAGAGCTGTCCGCAATGTGGCGCGAGTCGATACAAGAGGAATGCCGGTTGTCGGGTGGATGCGAACGACGAGGGAGCCTCGAGTGGGCCGAAGAAGAAGACGGCGAAGAAGAGTAGTGCGAAGCAAATCCCGTCTCATGAGTACGAGGAAGAAGAGGGTTACACAGAGAAAAAGTCCTGCCCTATCGATGTGGTACCTGCCTGTGATCGATCGCCTGCGTGCTATATTCGGGAACCCCGACGATGCCAAGCTGATGTCCTGGCATGCATCTGATGGTCGCACGAAGGACGATGGCAACCTGCAACACCCCGTCGATGGCCAGCAGTGGAAGCGTTTCAATGCCACGTTCCCGGAGTTTGGCAACGAGGCGAGGAACATTAGGTTCGTGCTGAGTACCTACGGGATGAATCCGTTCGGTGACCTCAGTAACTCGCACAGCACTTGGCTGGTCATCCTCACCATCTACAACCGACCTCCCTGGCTGTGTCAGAAGTGTAGGTATCTTTTGCTGACCATGCTCATTTTCGGACCGAAGCAGCCCGGCAATGATATAGATGTGTTCCTGGAGCCGTTCATGGAGGACATGAAGATGCTATGTGAAGAAGGGGTCAAGATGATCAATGCATTCGAAAAGAAGGAGTTCACTCTAAAAGCCATCATCTTTGTCACCATCACTGATTACCCTGGTCTTTTTTCACTGTCGGGGCAAATTAAAGGGAAGACCGGTTGCGTAGTTTGCATTGACGGTACCTTTTACACTTACCTTAATGCATCCAAGAAGATGGTGTACATGAGGCATAGGCGATTCCTCATCAGAAAGCACAAGTACTAAACAGCTACGATGAATAAAAACTTCGACAACAAGGACGAGCCACAAATTGATGAGCCAAAAAAGACGAGGTACGGGCAAAAGGAGTTTGACATGGTCAGCAAAAGATACCTACACTTCTGACACAGCCAGGGAGGTCGGTTGTAGATGGTGAGGATGACCAGCCAAGTGCTGTGCGAGTTACTGAGGTCACCGAACGGATTCATCCCGTAGGTACTCAGCACGAACCTAATGTTCCTCGCCTCGTTGCCAAACTCCGGGAACGTGGCATTGAAACGCTTCCACTGCTGGCCATCGACGGGGTGTTGCAGGTTGCCATCGTCCTTCGTGCGACCATCAGATGCATGCCAGGACATCAGCTTGGCATCGTCGGGGTTCCCGAATATAGCACGCAGGCGATCGATCACAGGCAGGTACCACATCGATAGGGCAGGACTTTTTCTCTGTGTAACCCTCTTCTTCCTCGTACTCATGAGACGGGATTTGCTTCGCACTACTCTTCTTCGCCGTCTTCTTCTTCGGCCCACTCGAGGCTCCCTCGTCGTTCGCATCCACCCGACAACCGGCATTCCTCTTGTATCGACTCGCGCCACATTGCGGACAGCTCTCCAAGTTCTCTCTTTTTCAACATTTAGGTGCTTTTTTCCTAGATCTAAATCTAGATCTATATGGAGGTTGTTACACGCTCTCCAATCCTCATTCTTCTCTCTTGTTACAGACCTCTTACGGTGCCCCCCTTCAATAAATCCAAGGGCAGCACTTCTCCCCCTTAGAATTGCTTAATTTTTGGAGTTTTGGAGCTCCTCAAAACCCGCAAAAATTAGAGGAAGAAGGGTTGGGGCAACGGCTGGGCACATTTATAGGCCAGTATTGATCGAGGCGGGCAACTTAAGCGAAACCACCTTGATTAATCGTACATTAACCGAGGCGGTCGCCTTAGACCAACCACCTCGGTTAATAAATTAATAGTGACTGTCATCCTTACGCGCCCGCCTCGGTTAATATCGATTGACCAAAGCGGTTTCTATTAGCCGACCGCCTCGGTTAATGGATTAACCGAGGCGGTTGCATTAGGACGACCGCCTCGGTTAATTGGCATTAACCGAGGCGGGCGGTTAAGGGTGCCCGCCTCCGTTAAGTCTTAACCGAGGCGGGGCTAGGCACGTAGTACGGCGCACACGAAATGGAAAAACTTGCTACTGACGAGACGCTTGGGTTGGGATACGCGTGCAAGTACCGCACGAATCACGAAGCCAGCGCATAGTACTCCTAGGATAGGAGTACAGTGTGCATGGGGAGTAGCAGCAGCAAGCGGGCGGAGGCGGACGACGACGGCGCGCGTGGCGTTGGCGTCCCAGGGATCCATGCCATCTGCACCGCACATCCATCGGCCATACGCGTACGCGCGCTGGACGCACTACTCCTCGTACCGCTGTCGATCGGTATGGGCAAATACAGCAAAATAAAGGCGCCCAGCTTTGACCTAAACTCGAGTAGGGTACGATCGCTTTCGCTGTCGATCCAGTGGCTACCATGTTGGCGATGGCGAGGAGCTATTACTACTCCTGTGGTAGCTTTGTGAAAAGCAGCGCGGCCGGGAAAAAAGCAAAAAAAAAAAAGGAGGGGCCGGGGGTGCCCACCGAGTGTCCTGTTCCTCGTCGTGAAAGCGTGATAGCGCCGATCGAATTGAATGCATGGATGTCAAAGGCTTCACACTTTTATTCGTGACCCTTTGCTTTCTCAACCACTGATAAGGTCCACATATTGACTCTATTCGACTGCCCACAAAAGTTAAAATCAGTCAGCTATTCAACGGTGTTTTTTCCTCACAAAAATCAGCATCAGCATCAGCAACAGCCGCTTTTAATATCAGCCGAACAGAGCCATTATTTGACACAGCGCGGAGTTTGAGATAGTTGGAGCAACTATCTGCCAACAAATAATGGCCATTTGTTTTTAACTTTCTGTGAATAGTTTTTGTTATCTGCTTATTCTTACGATTCTATAGCGTCTCCGTTGAGGGTCTACAATAAGCTACTAGTAGTATTGATTAATAGATTTATGTATTATGACTATATCTATATGTGTTTTTATTATAAATAAAATAACTAGTAAGACATTGGCAGAGCACAGCGATTTTGATTATTTGTACTCCCTCTGACAAAAAAAACATATTACTCTAGGATTCAAAGTTTGTCCCCTGCAAAACATGTTATTGGGTTGCTTCCTTCCTCATTGAGGTGCCGGTATGCATGGCGTGGTTAAGTAGGGAAGGTTGTATATAGTGCTGGCAAACAACGGGAAGCTACTGTAGTAATTTGGGGTAAATTATTTCGAGCACTAATCCGTGTCTTAGAATTGACAACATTTCTTTTGGAACCGGCAAAGTAAGGTCCCGTTTGGCACAGCTCAGCTTCACTAATAAAGCTGATTTTTTATGTTTAGCTTCATAAGCAGTTTTTTTTTAGCTGAGCTTTTTTTTTACCCCGTTTGGCAAAACAGCTTCACTTGATGCACCAAACAAATAAAATGACTATACTACCCTCTCATTTTCTTTTCCTTCGATATTTTTTCGCATCTCCTCCCCATGGTTGTGCTCATTTTCTTCCCATGGCCGTGCGTGCACTAAACAGCATCCCGGCGGCCTGCGCCCAGCGCCCACGGCGGCGGCCCGCGCGGCGCCCTGGCGGACGCCACTACTACACAAAAACTTTTGCACAGCATTTGGGTTTGGTCCTCCGAGACGAGCGGGCTAGTTGCCCGCCTCCGTTATTTTGTTGCCGGGCAGCCGGCCTAGCGCCCGCCTCGGTTAAGACTTAACGGAGGCGGGCACCCTTAACCGCCCGCCTCGGTTAATGCCAATTAACCGAGGCGGTCGTCCTAATGCAACCGCCTCGGTTAATCCATTAACCGAGGCGGTCGGCTAATAGAAACCGCTTTGGTCAATCGATATTAACCGAGGCGGGCGCGTAAGGATGACAGTCACTATTAATTTATTAACCGAGGTGGTTGGTCTAAGGCGACCGCCTCGGTTAATGTACGATTAATCAAGGTGGTTTCGCTTAAGTTGCCCGCCTCGATCAATACTGGCCTATAAATGTGCCCAGCCGTTGCCCCAACCCTTCTTCCTCTAATTTTTGCGGGTTTTGAGGAGCTCCAAAACTCCAAAAATTAAGCAATTCTAAGGGGGAGAAGTGCTGCCCTTGGATTTATTGAAGGGGGGCACCGTAAGAGGTCTGTAACAAGAGAGAAGAATGAGGATTGGAGAGCGTGTAACAACCTCCATATAGATCTAGATTTAGATCTAGGAAAAAAGCACCTAAATGTTGAAAAAGAGAGAACTTGGAGAGCTGTCCGCAATGTGGCGCGAGTCGATACAAGAGGAATGCCGGTTGTCGGGTGGATGCGAACGACGAGGGAGCCTCGAGTGGGCCGAAGAAGAAGACGGCGAAGAAGAGTAGTGCGAAGCAAATCCCGTCTCATGAGTACGAGGAAGAAGAGGGTTACACAGAGAAAAAGTCCTGCCCTATCGATGTGGTACCTGCCTGTGATCGATCGCCTGCGTGCTATATTCGGGAACCCCGACGATGCCAAGCTGATGTCCTGGCATGCATCTGATGGTCGCACGAAGGACGATGGCAACCTGCAACACCCCGTCGATGGCCAGCAGTGGAAGCGTTTCAATGCCACGTTCCCGGAGTTTGGCAACGAGGCGAGGAACATTAGGTTCGTGCTGAGTACCTACGGGATGAATCCGTTCGGTGACCTCAGTAACTCGCACAGCACTTGGCTGGTCATCCTCACCATCTACAACCGACCTCCCTGGCTGTGTCAGAAGTGTAGGTATCTTTTGCTGACCATGCTCATTTTCGGACCGAAGCAGCCCGGCAATGATATAGATGTGTTCCTGGAGCCGTTCATGGAGGACATGAAGATGCTATGTGAAGAAGGGGTCAAGATGATCAATGCATTCGAAAAGAAGGAGTTCACTCTAAAAGCCATCATCTTTGTCACCATCACTGATTACCCTGGTCTTTTTTCACTGTCGGGGCAAATTAAAGGGAAGACCGGTTGCGTAGTTTGCATTGACGGTACCTTTTACACTTACCTTAATGCATCCAAGAAGATGGTGTACATGAGGCATAGGCGATTCCTCATCAGAAAGCACAAGGAGATATTTTGGATATATAATTTGTTCTCATTGGTACACCACTTTACTTTAGTAGAGTGCTCTAGCTTCATTAAGGGAACTTAGTGGGCCAAAGTTAGAGTAGCGAGACATGGTGTCTAGGCTATATCTTGCCTGTGTTGACCGCTTGTCGCACGGATTGTTTGTGATAGCTAGCAAGTGGTGACAACCTTGTCTAGTGTCTATATTCCACCACATGTTGTTAGGCAAGTTCTTAAAAGGTTGGACCCCCATAAAAAGGTAGCCGCTTCGGGTAGGGGTTATATCTCCTATTGTCTCGCCTATCGCCTCCGTGAGGGAGGGGGTGGAAAACCCCTTATCTCCATCTTTCCTTACCAGATATCAGTTCTATAAAGATCCTCTCTACCCAAATATCATAGACTCCTTGATGAGGACATCACTTCTTTTGATGCAATCGCAAATCCTCCAACCGTTATGCAAGGTCCAATGACCCGAGCACGAATGCGACAACTCAATTTAGAGGTGAGCTTGTTTCTAAGCGATCCTTTTCATATTCTCAAAAATAGGTTGCTATCTAATGATGTTATATTGCTTAGAAACTTTGGAGAGGGTCAAGAAGTGATTTGGGATGTTGGAGAAGGCAAAGAGGTGCAGCAAGGGCGTGCAACACAAGCCGGAGGTTCAGTCCAACTCGAGTCCGAGTCTGCTCTGACCTCCAAGACCAGTCTGCACTAAAACGGACGACTAGGACACATACGGACTCCGTTTTCGATGGTTCAACTTGGGTTGGAAAGCTAATTTCAGTATCTAACCAATGGTTTTGGTTTGACGTCCAAACTCCACTCGAGTCGACATGAATCGTTGAAACAAGATAGAGTCCAGAAACTGTTTTGATGCTACGTCATCTACTTTGGGTCCAATGGACCTGTATCGTATGGGAGCCCATTAAGGGCGCGTCTAGGGGTCATGATGACCCTAGCACCCTATTTACCTGTCATCACCACCATCATTACACTTTGGGTTTTGCTTAGATTATTCTGCCAAGAACGGTTTTGCTGCT
>JAHUYU010002829.1:0-12662 GCA_030439765.1 Tripidium arundinaceum | reverse complement strand
GAGGGGAATTGTCGGCGCCTGAACATGATTCAGACCTCTCTTCACATACTTGCTTTGTGCTGCTCTGCTCTCTGCATCAGTGAATTTGTGTTTTGGTCATTAGCCATCAGTGTAAAAAAAATACATCTATATTCCATGCATATTACACATTTTAACTGCATATATGTTGCAGAAGTGAGAACAAACCTCTGGACTTGTGATTGGAGAACACCAACCAGGGCTAGAAGCTCCTCCTTTTCTCTCTCAACAGTATGCAATTTTTCAGCAGCTTCCTTAATCCGAGCTGCAGCATCTGCTTCAGAAACTCTTGCCTTCTCCTCCGCCCGGGCATAGTTGCTTCCTGTATCACTGCCTGCTCCCTGGCTTTTCCTAGTTCAATGCGCCACATATGAGCCTCTTGAAATGCAGCATCTCTTTCCTTCATCAACTGCTCCTTCTCTTTGCTCAGGCTGATAACCTTCTCTTCAGATTGTCTAAGCTGCAATGTCCACAAGACCATATTAGCATCATGAAATCAGAGGGTTAGCAAATCAAAAATAATATAAAAGTTTTACCTTAAGCATTGATTGTTCTATTTGTCTTTCCAAGGCTTGTTTTAGTCGCTCAATCTCCAAACACAAAAGTCTCCTCTGTTCATCCATTGTATGAGCTGCCGAAGCAGCAGCTTCTGCAGCCTCTGCAGTTTCTGTTAATTTGTCTGCTATTTCCTTTATTGTAGCGTCTCGAGAACGGATATCCTTAGCCAAATGTTGCAATTCCTCATCTTTCACTCGTAGAGTCTCCTGGGAGAGCAAAAAAACAGAGTAAGAATGATTGATCAAAGCATGCACGCAGATTTAAGAATGCCCCAGTCATGACTCTTGCACTAATCTGTGTTTGTCAAATACATCTGAAAAAAGTTTGGCAACGTAAATCATGAAATTTAACAAAAACCAAAGTCAGCTGCATATAATAGAAAGGGTGAGACACAAAAACATTTTTAGCTTCCCAAAGAAACCAAAGTCAACTGCATATAACAGCATGGAGCCATTCTCTTCATCCAGTGACAATTTTCCTCTAAATTTGTTGAGCCCATTGTATTTCGCCTCAGGCATCTCAGCTACACTTAATGGTATCAAAATACTGAAAAAATGATGCATGTGTACGTACTATAATTACCATAAAAGTAAACTTTTAACTTCTAGGCAGCTATATTTCTGGGGTTGCAACTAAATGTAGATTCTATCACAACCTATCATTTAAAATTGATTTTAGAAAGCTCCACAACAGTATTACAAAAATGAAGTGAAAATCATAAAGATGAATGCATACCTTCATGATTGTTAGGTCATCAAGTTGGCCCTCATTGGAGTTATTTGTACCCAACCCAAGAGCTGCCCTCATTGAAACCTTTAGTGCAGCTTCTATCTCCTTGGTAGCCTCCATGGCTGTTGCATTAGCATTAGCAACTGCAGTAGCAACTGTGCCTAATGTAGCTGGAGAGCCATTCCCAGCCAAAGAATTTACTGCCTCTTTATGAGCTCGTAAGACTAACTGAGTTGCACTGTTTAATAACAACAAAGAACTAGTCATAATGCAGCAATGAGATTGATTCCAATGTTGTGTTTTAACCATGCAAAGGAGATGATACCATAGCAACAAAGCACACACAACTACAGTCAGGATGCAGCAACAGGGATAGAACTCAATATTGAGTAGCTTAAATCACGCAAAGTAGGTTTCCCCATAATACTAATACGCCAAATTAGGAACTAGTAAGATGCAGCATGTGTAGCTGAAAAGAATAAACAGATTACACCACAACATGTAAATCTGATCGCATTGAAGGGTTCTTCAGGTCATTTGTTATTAAGAGTACTGAAAAATAGAGAATCCCCAGTCTAAGCATGAAGGCTCATATCGTGCATTCTCGGATCAACATTGAAGTAGATCACATTCTTTAGATCTGCATCGTTGGAAATTAGAAACAGTAGTTTCGACTGGGACACTGCTAGGATTCAATTATCAAATGGATAACACTCCACTCTTATATTGGAGTCTGCATTCTTGCACTGAGATAAAGGTTTGCTAGGTACTTTGCCTATTAATATACAAGAGACAGAAGTGTGAACAAGCAAAAATGTGGAATGTACTAACTGGTCAGGGGTCAGAAAGCTTACTGTAATGTAGATACCCAAGCTTTCGCAGCACCAGGAGTTTCAGCGCAAAGAAAGTAATCCTTCTTTTGAGGAGTTCCGATGTCTAAATACAGTAAAGGAACAGTAAAACCTTAAAACATGTCATTCCTATATACATAACTATTTAAGAAACTCTTTCTGAAACAATCTTTTTGACCGAAATATAAGGAAATAGGATACAGAAGCAGCAGCCATCATATTTTGGCATCCCTCTGCAAAAAGTTGAACAATAATTGTAGGTTATAACGCTAAAAATTTAGGTACGACATACTAAGGAAAGGTTATGTTCATGAGGCAATCTTACTGAAAGTTCACAGGAGATAAAGTAATGGTGCTTGAGGCGTCAAACAGAATGGTCCCCTTAATGGCAGTTTCATTTCTCCGGAGTCTGCAACAATACATCAGTGACTCCTGATTAGGTTGTCCTTCTGAGTCTTATCTGACAATTTCATCCTCCAAATTCTTATGACATTTCAAGCAGTTACGGAAATGGAATGAACGTTGGGTCATATTGGACCCTACATCTGGAAAGATGGAATACAAGTATGGAACCTTGCCCGTTTAATAACCGGGAACTCCAAGTAAATTACAACTAGTACCTAATCAGCAGTCACTGATGTATTGTTGCAGACTCCGGAGAAATGAAACTGCCATTAAGGGGACCATTCTGTTTGACGCCTCAAGCACCATTACTTTATCTCCTGTGAACTTTCAGTAAGATTGCCTCATGAACATAACCTTTCCTTAGTATGTCGTACCTAAATTTTTAGCGTTATAACCTACAATTATTGTTCAACTTTTTGCAGAGGGATGCCAAAATATGATGGCTGCTGCTTCTGTATCCTATTTCCTTATATTTCGGTCAAAAAGATTGTTTCAGAAAGAGTTTCTTAAATAGTTATGTATATAGGAATGACATGTTTTAAGGTTTTACTGTTCCTTTACTGTATTTAGACATCGGAACTCCTCAAAAGAAGGATTACTTTCTTTGCGCTGAAACTCCTGGTGCTGCGAAAGCTTGGGTATCTACATTACAGTAAGCTTTCTGACCCCTGACCAGTTAGTACATTCCACATTTTTGCTTGTTCACACTTCTGTCTCTTGTATATTAATAGGCAAAGTACCTAGCAAACCTTTATCTCAGTGCAAGAATGCAGACTCCAATATAAGAGTGGAGTGTTATCCATTTGATAATTGAATCCTAGCAGTGTCCCAGTCGAAACTACTGTTTCTAATTTCCAACGATGCAGATCTAAAGAATGTGATCTACTTCAATGTTGATCCGAGAATGCACGATATGAGCCTTCATGCTTAGACTGGGGATTCTCTATTTTTCAGTACTCTTAATAACAAATGACCTGAAGAACCCTTCAATGCGATCAGATTTACATGTTGTGGTGTAATCTGTTTATTCTTTTCAGCTACACATGCTGCATCTTACTAGTTCCTAATTTGGCGTATTAGTATTATGGGGAAACCTACTTTGCGTGATTTAAGCTACTCAATATTGAGTTCTATCCCTGTTGCTGCATCCTGACTGTAGTTGTGTGTGCTTTGTTGCTATGGTATCATCTCCTTTGCATGGTTAAAACACAACATTGGAATCAATCTCATTGCTGCATTATGACTAGTTCTTTGTTGTTATTAAACAGTGCAACTCAGTTAGTCTTACGAGCTCATAAAGAGGCAGTAAATTCTTTGGCTGGGAATGGCTCTCCAGCTACATTAGGCACAGTTGCTACTGCAGTTGCTAATGCTAATGCAACAGCCATGGAGGCTACCAAGGAGATAGAAGCTGCACTAAAGGTTTCAATGAGGGCAGCTCTTGGGTTGGGTACAAATAACTCCAATGAGGGCCAACTTGATGACCTAACAATCATGAAGGTATGCATTCATCTTTATGATTTTCACTTCATTTTTGTAATACTGTTGTGGAGCTTTCTAAAATCAATTTTAAATGATAGGTTGTGATAGAATCTACATTTAGTTGCAACCCCAGAAATATAGCTGCCTAGAAGTTAAAAGTTTACTTTTATGGTAATTATAGTACGTACACATGCATCATTTTTTCAGTATTTTGATACCATTAAGTGTAGCTGAGATGCCTGAGGCGAAATACAATGGGCTCAACAAATTTAGAGGAAAATTGTCACTGGATGAAGAGAATGGCTCCATGCTGTTATATGCAGTTGACTTTGGTTTCTTTGGGAAGCTAAAAATGTTTTTGTGTCTCACCCTTTCTATTATATGCAGCTGACTTTGGTTTTTGTTAAATTTCATGATTTACGTTGCCAAACTTTTTTCAGATGTATTTGACAAACACAGATTAGTGCAAGAGTCATGACTGGGGCATTCTTAAATCTGCGTGCATGCTTTGATCAATCATTCTTACTCTGTTTTTTTGCTCTCCCAGGAGACTCTACGAGTGAAAGATGAGGAATTGCAACATTTGGCTAAGGATATCCGTTCTCGAGACGCTACAATAAAGGAAATAGCAGACAAATTAACAGAAACTGCAGAGGCTGCAGAAGCTGCTGCTTCGGCAGCTCATACAATGGATGAACAGAGGAGACTTTTGTGTTTGGAGATTGAGCGACTAAAACAAGCCTTGGAAAGACAAATAGAACAATCAATGCTTAAGGTAAAACTTTTATATTATTTTTGATTTGCTAACCCTCTGATTTCATGATGCTAATATGGTCTTGTGGACATTGCAGCTTAGACAATCTGAAGAGAAGGTTATCAGCCTGAGCAAAGAGAAGGAGCAGTTGATGAAGGAAAGAGATGCTGCATTTCAAGAGGCTCATATGTGGCGCATTGAACTAGGAAAAGCCAGGGAGCAGGCAGTGATACAGGAAGCAACTATTGCCCGGGCGGAGGAGAAGGCAAGAGTTTCTGAAGCAGATGCTGCAGCTCGGATTAAGGAAGCTGCTGAAAAATTGCATACTGTTGAGAGAGAAAAGGAGGAGCTTCTAGCCCTGGTTGGTGTTCTCCAATCACAAGTCCAGAGGTTTGTTCTCACTTCTGCAACATATATGCAGTTAAAATGTGTAATATGCATGGAATATAGATGTATTTTTTTTACACTGATGGCTAATGACCAAAACACAAATTCACTGATGCAGAGAGCAGAGCAGCACAAAGCAAGTATGTGAAGAGAGGTCTGAATCATGTTCAGGCGCCGACAATTCCCCTCCCTTAACAAAGCATGTTGATGCATCGGATGATGATGTGGACAAAGCCTGCGTAAGTGACTCTAGATCAGTGCTGGTTTCGAGCGATAGCACTGAGGTCCAGCTGGCTGTGGATGGGGTGGACATCCGTCCTGTTGGCGATGCAGAGTGGGGTGGCTTCCAGCAGTCAGAAGCGCTGATCGCTGATGTTCGGGAGGTCTCCCCAGAGGCAGATGGCGGCAGCTTGGATATTCCTGTGGTCAACCCCCCACCAGTCAGTGATCATATCCAGGGAGGCGCAACCCATCCCTGAAGGCCTGAGGTTGCTGCTGGCCTGCCGCTACCTTCCGAGATTCATGTGATTGCTGAGAAACCGATAGGGATGTCTAAATCTGGAGAGAATTGCCGTTGAGGGTGTGCATCAATGCGGATTGTATGTCCATTGTATTTAAGTATACGACTGAATAAAAAGATAGTAGCTGTGTTTGGCTGTGGGATTGTAAATTATTCGCCTCGTTCCCTTTCGCTACGGCGTTTCGTGATTACAAAATTGTGGGGAGCGAAGTATTAGGAAAAATCAATGGTAATCTGAACAAAAATAAACTAAGCGATTGGTTTGCCCGTTGAAGTTCTTATATGAAAGAATAGCATCAGCTATATCAGATGTACTCGTGTACACTGTACAGCATGACAGCTTCCTAGCAAAAATGAGTATTCTGGTCGGATTAAGGATTAAAAATGTGTACTAGAGACAGCAAACTAACCAATTTACAGAACATGCCAATGTTTATATAATGGGGAACAGCAATCGCCAGCAAGGGACATAAGCATGTCTTTGGGCTCGCCCGAATGGACGCATGCTATAATACTTGCAGTGGAGGCCAAATGTGCTCGGCTGCACTACTTGCAGCTGCAGCTGCTGCAGCCACAAGTCTGATTTACTGTATCACTGTCTTGGCAGCCGCAGCTGCAGCCGTGTAAAGAAGCACAGCCGAGTGGAGCCATATCAAAACCTTACACTTTCAATGGATTAGGGCACGAGCACATTTGGCCTCCACTGCAAGTATTATAGCATGCGTCCATTCGGGCGAGCCCAAAGACATGCTTATGTCCCTTGCTGGCGATTGCTGTTCCCCATTATATAAACATTGGCATGTTCTGTAAATTGGTTAGTTTGCTGTCTCTAGTACACATTTTTAATCCTTAATCCGACCAGAATACTCATTTTTGCTAGGAAGCTGTCATGCTGTACAGTGTACACGAGTACATCTGATATAGCTGATGCTATTCTTTCATATAAGAACTTCAACGGGCAAACCAATCGCTTAGTTTATTTTTGTTCAGATTACCATTGATTTTTCCTAATACTTCGCTCCCCACAATTTTGTAATCACGAAACGCCGTAGCGAAAGGGAACGAGGCGAATAATTTACAATCCCACAGCCAAACACAGCTACTATCTTTTTATTCAGTCGTATACTTAAATACAATGGACATACAATCCGCATTGATGCACACCCTCAACGGCAATTCTCTCCAGATTTAGACATCCCTATCGGTTTCTCAGCAATCACATGAATCTCGGAAGGTAGCGGCAGGCCAGCAGCAACCTCAGGCCTTCAGGGATGGGTTGCGCCTCCCTGGATATGATCACTGACTGGTGGGGGGTTGACCACAGGAATATCCAAGCTGCCGCCATCTGCCTCTGGGGAGACCTCCCGAACATCAGCGATCAGCGCTTCTGACTGCTGGAAGCCACCCCACTCTGCATCGCCAACAGGACGGATGTCCACCCCATCCACAGCCAGCTGGACCTCAGTGCTATCGCTCGAAACCAGCACTGATCTAGAGTCACTTACGCAGGCTTTGTCCACATCATCATCCGATGCATCAACATGCTTTGTTAAGGGAGGGGAATTGTCGGCGCCTGAACATGATTCAGACCTCTCTTCACATACTTGCTTTGTGCTGCTCTGCTCTCTGCATCAGTGAATTTGTGTTTTGGTCATTAGCCATCAGTGTAAAAAAAATACATCTATATTCCATGCATATTACACATTTTAACTGCATATATGTTGCAGAAGTGAGAACAAACCTCTGGACTTGTGATTGGAGAACACCAACCAGGGCTAGAAGCTCCTCCTTTTCTCTCTCAACAGTATGCAATTTTTCAGCAGCTTCCTTAATCCGAGCTGCAGCATCTGCTTCAGAAACTCTTGCCTTCTCCTCCGCCCGGGCAATAGTTGCTTCCTGTATCACTGCCTGCTCCTGGCTTTTCCTAGTTCAATGCGCCACATATGAGCCTCTTGAAATGCAGCATCTCTTTCCTTCATCAACTGCTCCTTCTCTTTGCTCAGGCTGATAACCTTCTCTTCAGATTGTCTAAGCTGCAATGTCCACAAGACCATATTAGCATCATGAAATCAGAGGGTTAGCAAATCAAAAATAATATAAAAGTTTTACCTTAAGCATTGATTGTTCTATTTGTCTTTCCAAGGCTTGTTTTAGTCGCTCAATCTCCAAACACAAAAGTCTCCTCTGTTCATCCATTGTATGAGCTGCCGAAGCAGCAGCTTCTGCAGCCTCTGCAGTTTCTGTTAATTTGTCTGCTATTTCCTTTATTGTAGCGTCTCGAGAACGGATATCCTTAGCCAAATGTTGCAATTCCTCATCTTTCACTCGTAGAGTCTCCTGGGAGAGCAAAAAAACAGAGTAAGAATGATTGATCAAAGCATGCACGCAGATTTAAGAATGCCCCAGTCATGACTCTTGCACTAATCTGTGTTTGTCAAATACATCTGAAAAAAGTTTGGCAACGTAAATCATGAAATTTAACAAAAACCAAAGTCAGCTGCATATAATAGAAAGGGTGAGACACAAAAACATTTTTAGCTTCCCAAAGAAACCAAAGTCAACTGCATATAACAGCATGGAGCCATTCTCTTCATCCAGTGACAATTTTCCTCTAAATTTGTTGAGCCCATTGTATTTCGCCTCAGGCATCTCAGCTACACTTAATGGTATCAAAATACTGAAAAAATGATGCATGTGTACGTACTATAATTACCATAAAAGTAAACTTTTAACTTCTAGGCAGCTATATTTCTGGGGTTGCAACTAAATGTAGATTCTATCACAACCTATCATTTAAAATTGATTTTAGAAAGCTCCACAACAGTATTACAAAAATGAAGTGAAAATCATAAAGATGAATGCATACCTTCATGATTGTTAGGTCATCAAGTTGGCCCTCATTGGAGTTATTTGTACCCAACCCAAGAGCTGCCCTCATTGAAACCTTTAGTGCAGCTTCTATCTCCTTGGTAGCCTCCATGGCTGTTGCATTAGCATTAGCAACTGCAGTAGCAACTGTGCCTAATGTAGCTGGAGAGCCATTCCCAGCCAAAGAATTTACTGCCTCTTTATGAGCTCGTAAGACTAACTGAGTTGCACTGTTTAATAACAACAAAGAACTAGTCATAATGCAGCAATGAGATTGATTCCAATGTTGTGTTTTAACCATGCAAAGGAGATGATACCATAGCAACAAAGCACACACAACTACAGTCAGGATGCAGCAACAGGGATAGAACTCAATATTGAGTAGCTTAAATCACGCAAAGTAGGTTTCCCCATAATACTAATACGCCAAATTAGGAACTAGTAAGATGCAGCATGTGTAGCTGAAAAGAATAAACAGATTACACCACAACATGTAAATCTGATCGCATTGAAGGGTTCTTCAGGTCATTTGTTATTAAGAGTACTGAAAAATAGAGAATCCCCAGTCTAAGCATGAAGGCTCATATCGTGCATTCTCGGATCAACATTGAAGTAGATCACATTCTTTAGATCTGCATCGTTGGAAATTAGAAACAGTAGTTTCGACTGGGACACTGCTAGGATTCAATTATCAAATGGATAACACTCCACTCTTATATTGGAGTCTGCATTCTTGCACTGAGATAAAGGTTTGCTAGGTACTTTGCCTATTAATATACAAGAGACAGAAGTGTGAACAAGCAAAAATGTGGAATGTACTAACTGGTCAGGGGTCAGAAAGCTTACTGTAATGTAGATACCCAAGCTTTCGCAGCACCAGGAGTTTCAGCGCAAAGAAAGTAATCCTTCTTTTGAGGAGTTCCGATGTCTAAATACAGTAAAGGAACAGTAAAACCTTAAAACATGTCATTCCTATATACATAACTATTTAAGAAACTCTTTCTGAAACAATCTTTTTGACCGAAATATAAGGAAATAGGATACAGAAGCAGCAGCCATCATATTTTGGCATCCCTCTGCAAAAAGTTGAACAATAATTGTAGGTTATAACGCTAAAAATTTAGGTACGACATACTAAGGAAAGGTTATGTTCATGAGGCAATCTTACTGAAAGTTCACAGGAGATAAAGTAATGGTGCTTGAGGCGTCAAACAGAATGGTCCCCTTAATGGCAGTTTCATTTCTCCGGAGTCTGCAACAATACATCAGTGACTGCTGATTAGGTACTAGTTGTAATTTACTTGGAGTTCCCGGTTATTAAACGGGCAAGGTTCCATACTTGTATTCCATCTTTCCAGATGTAGGGTCCAATATGACCCAACGTTCATTCCATTTCCGTAACTGCTTGAAATGTCATAAGAATTTGGAGGATGAAATTGTCAGATAAGACTCAGAAGGACAACCTAATCAGGAAATGAAAAAAAAAAACTATGTTCACTACGATCATACAGTTGTGTATATGGAAACAATGGACCCAGGTGAATCACCCAATAGTACTTTCCAACAGAGTTCCGATGCAATGTGTAGCCATCCCAACCATTCACGCTTCCACCATCACAATCTAACAATCTAACGATACATCCCCAATATTAACAGCATGCATTTCAACCAATTCTACTATTTTCCTAGGGCTAGGACAACAAAGGTCCCTACTAGAACCCAAAATTATAATACAAGATTGTGAGCAAAACACAATTCATTCTAAGACAATTACAAAAACACACTAAAAAGTCATACCCCAAAGAAGCCCCCGCAACCAACCATATCAGTTACTACTACATAATCAACCCATACTAACACCAAAATTCAGCAGCAAAGCTGAACCCTTCAATGCCTCGGCCCTATGGTTAGCAAAATCTAGCACCAAGTTCAAACCTTCACACGCCTAATTAAACAAATACGATCCATCACCCTATGAACGACTTGACTTGGGCCAGGAATTGTCATACCGTCTCAGATCGCTTGAGCAGGGGCCCTTGCAGCAGGTACCTCCCGGACCCCGACGACAGCTGCCGCTTCACCTTCTCCAGGCTGCTCTCCGTGTCCCGAACCCTCTGCAAAATCCCCCAACCCCCCAAAAAAAATCAGCCAAAACACCACCAATCTAAAACAGAAACAGACATGCTGGGCCTTGGCGCGCGTACCGCGGAGCTGCCGTTGGTGGCCATGGCGGGCGCGGGGCTGGAGGCTAAGGGGTAGTAGGGTTTTGGAGGGCGGAGACGGACGGCGAGTCGTCGACGGCGACGGGCGGGGCGGGCAGGTAGGTGGGTGGAGGTGCGCGACCGGCCGGTGGGGAGGTCGTACAGATCGATGGGAGGAAACCTCCGCTGCCGGAAACGCTTCTGCTACGCTGGCGGGCACAACCCGCGAGCTGTCGGTCATGTAGTGTGGGCCCTGCGGCGAGGTCGCCAGTGTCAGTGACCCAACTGTTGCTTGGCTTGTGGGACTGGGGGCACGGTGGGAGCGCAGTCTTGTTTGGGTGATCTGTCTTGAACTTATCCATGCCTATCATACATAGGGTGAAAACAGTAGTATGAGCTAAAAAAAACAGTAGTATGGATAATTTCTAAATCCAAGAATATGAAAACGAGTTAGTAAGGTGATTCTCACGATTGCATCGGAACTCTGTTGGAAAGTACTATTGGGTGATTCACCTGGGTCCATTGTTTCCATATACACAACTGTATGATCGTAGTGAACATAGTTTTTTTTTTTCATTTCCTGATTAGGTTGTCCTTCTGAGTCTTATCTGACAATTTCATCCTCCAAATTCTTATGACATTTCAAGCAGTTACGGAAATGGAATGAACGTTGGGTCATATTGGACCCTACATCTGGAAAGATGGAATACAAGTATGGAACCTTGCCCGTTTAATAACCGGGAACTCCAAGTAAATTACAACTAGTACCTAATCAGCAGTCACTGATGTATTGTTGCAGACTCCGGAGAAATGAAACTGCCATTAAGGGGACCATTCTGTTTGACGCCTCAAGCACCATTACTTTATCTCCTGTGAACTTTCAGTAAGATTGCCTCATGAACATAACCTTTCCTTAGTATGTCGTACCTAAATTTTTAGCGTTATAACCTACAATTATTGTTCAACTTTTTGCAGAGGGATGCCAAAATATGATGGCTGCTGCTTCTGTATCCTATTTCCTTATATTTCGGTCAAAAAGATTGTTTCAGAAAGAGTTTTCTTAAATAGTTATGTATATAGGAATGACATGTTTTAAGGTTTTACTGTTCCTTTACTGTATTTAGACATCGGAACTCCTCAAAAGAAGGATTACTTTCTTTGCGCTGAAACTCCTGGTGCTGCGAAAGCTTGGGTATCTACATTACAGTAAGCTTTCTGACCCCTGACCAGTTAGTACATTCCACATTTTTGCTTGTTCACACTTCTGTCTCTTGTATATTAATAGGCAAAGTACCTAGCAAACCTTTATCTCAGTGCAAGAATGCAGACTCCAATATAAGAGTGGAGTGTTATCCATTTGATAATTGAATCCTAGCAGTGTCCCAGTCGAAACTACTGTTTCTAATTTCCAACGATGCAGATCTAAAGAATGTGATCTACTTCAATGTTGATCCGAGAATGCACGATATGAGCCTTCATGCTTAGACTGGGGATTCTCTATTTTTCAGTACTCTTAATAACAAATGACCTGAAGAACCCTTCAATGCGATCAGATTTACATGTTGTGGTGTAATCTGTTTATTCTTTTCAGCTACACATGCTGCATCTTACTAGTTCCTAATTTGGCGTATTAGTATTATGGGGAAACCTATCATTTAAAATTGATTTTAGAAAGCTCCACAACAGTATTACAAAATGAAGTGAAAATCATAAAGATGAATGCATACCTTCATGATTGTTAGGTCATCAAGTTGGCCCTCATTGGAGTTATTTGTACCCAACCCAAGAGCTGCCCTCATTGAAACCTTTAGTGCAGCTTCTATCTCCTTGGTAGCCTCCATGGCTGTTGCATTAGCATTAGCAACTGCAGTAGCAACTGTGCCTAATGT
>JAHUYU010003447.1:0-12295 GCA_030439765.1 Tripidium arundinaceum | reverse complement strand
TTTGAAGATGACAAGAAACCCAACTATGTCTACAAGTTGAAGAAAGCATTATATGGTTTGAAGCAAGCTCCAAGGGCATGGTATGAGAGATTGAGGGACTTCCTACTCTCTAAAGGGTTCAAGATGCGAAAGATTGACACCACTCTCTTCACCAAGAAGCTAGACAAGGACTTGTTTGTGTTGCAAATCTATGTTGATGATATCATATTTGGTTCAACCAATTAAGAATTTTGTGAAGAGTTTGGAAATATGATGGCAAGTGAATTTGAGATGTCCATGATTGGAGAGCTTAGTTACTTCCTTGGACTTCAAATCAAGCAGATGGAAAATGGCACATTTGTCAGTCAAGGCAGTACATAAAGGACATGATCAAGAAGTTTGGTCTAGATGAAGCAAAGGCAATTAGCACACCCATGGGAACAAATGGACATTTGGATAGTGATGCTAGTGGCAACATGGTGGATCAAAAGCTATATCGGTCTATGATTGGAAGCCTACTCTATGTCACCGCATCAAGGCCGGATGTCATGTTTAGTGTATGCATGTGTGCAAGGTTTCAATCTTCACCAAGGGAAAGTCACTTGAAAGCCACAAAGAGAATATTGAGGTATTTGAAGCATACACAAAATATTGGATTGTGGTATCCCAAGGGGTCTAACTTTGAGATGATTGGATATTCGGACTCCGATTATGCGGTATGCAAAGTGGATAGAAAGAGCACATCGGGCACATGTCAATTGCTTGGAAGGTCACTTGTATCTTGGTCATCAAAGAAGCAAAATAGTGTGGCACTATCAACCGCCGAGGCCGAATACATATCCGCCGGTAGTTGTTGTGCTTAATTACTTTGGATGAAGGTAACTTTGGATGACTTTGGAATCAAATACAAACAAGTGCCATTGCTATGTGACAATGAAAGTGCCGTGAAGCTCACTGACAACCCGGTTCAACATTCAAGGACAAAGCAAATTGATATCCGTCATCACTTCATAAGGGATCATCAAAAAAAGGGTGATATTTCAATTGAGAGTGTGGGCACCGATGATCAACTTGCCGATATTTTCACCAAGATGAGAAGAGATTTTGCAAGCTAAGGAATGAATTGAACATACTTGACTTCTCAAATATGTGTTGATGCACCCCCACTTATATGACATGCCTCTCCTTCGACAAAGCAAAGGTAAAATTGTATGGCATATGCATTCATACCTTGCTAAGGACATGTTTAGCACATATAGTCATTCCTATCTTTAATTAGGCTCATTCATGAAAATCGAAATGAATTTGATGCTTATATGGTACCACTATTGCTTCTATGCTTGATATGATCTAGTGGTTGCATATAACGTGTTTATGGGCTTGTGAACCTAGTGTTAATCTAGCTAATGAGCTACAAGAGTTTAACTCAACATTGGCAAGATAACCATTGTAAGATGTGTGAAGAAGCTTGTCATTGGTTCAAACCGAGTTAAATATCTTATGCAAATCATATAGATTGAACCAAATGAACTAATGGTCCTTCCTTAAAGCTAATTCACCTCCCTTCTAACCATTGATCTCAAGATTAACTACCTCAACCTACCTAAATTTTGGTTCTCACCTTTTGTGGTCCTTGATAACAAAGGGGGAGAGAAACAAAGATATAAAAGAAAAAGGGGGAGAGATAGTAAGAAAAGGGGAGATACAAGACTAAGGAGGAGAGAAAACAAGAAATGAAAATAGAAGGGGATCAAAAACATTTTGAAGCACACAAGTAAGGGGAGCAAGCTCATTAACTTGATTGTTGCATTTGAATATGCATTTACATATGATTGCTTGCATTGCACAAGTTTTCAATTCAATATACATGCTTGTGTGGTGTATGCTAGTATAGAACTTGAATGATGACTTGAAAACTAGCATACATAGGTGGTAGGTAGATATATCATGTTTATTCAAGTGGTACTAGAGCCTTGCTACTAATGTTGATCTCATGAGGTATCTAGTGTCTTTGATGTATCTAGTTAACCATGGTGCTAAAGATGGTATAAAAGTGCACTCCGATTGGTATCACGCTTCAAAGGTCCATTTTCTACACCTTAGCATCATTTGGTAGCTATTGCTCTCCCACAACTCCAATTTATGCATATGTGCAAGCTTTAAACCAAACACACTAGCACATATGTAGGGGAGCTAATACTACCAAAATCGAATTTGTGGTGATTGTCCAATCTTCATTCATGAACAAATTGCTTGGGCAAGCAACTCAAATTCAAATCTTTATTGAATATATATATCTTTGTGAAGGTTGTCATCAATTACCAAAAAGGGGGAGATTGAAAGCCCTAGTTTGGTTTTGGATAATTGATGAAACCTAGTGTACTAACCTTTGCCATGAGTGATATGCAAAGATAGGTTGGTACACGCCAAGTGATGGAGCTAGATGATGGTCAAGGTAAAGGTGATGGCCAAAAGTATTGGTTGCCGACCACTCCAAAGTGGTGGCCGACCACTCAAGGTGGTAGCTGACCAGTGGCCGACCACTCAAGATGGTCGCCGACCACATGAAATGATGGTCAAGTGCTCCACATTTGGAAAAGAAGAAGAGAAAAACAAAAATGGGCTCAAGGCAATGGTATAACCATAGGAGCCATTTTGTTTTTGGCACTCAAGACACCATAGATGATGTGAGTGTGTTTAGGATAGATAGCCGTACTATGAAGAGGGGAAAATCATGGTAATTGCGGTTATCAAGTGCCACTAGGTGAATTCATTCCTTCATGTGCATTAGGAAACTAGTGTGCTAACTTAAAACCCTTGAAAATGCTTTGAAAAATGCTAACACGCATGCACAAGTGGTGAAACACTTTGGCGTTGGCACATGGAAGCAAGGGTGAAAGTTTGGAATTGAAAAGGAGGTGTTTCAGGGGTCCGGACCCTGGCTTAGGATGGTCCAAACCATGAACAGTAGAGTCCAAAACCAAACCCTAGGCTAGCTCTGTGCAGCGCTGGCTCCAAACCCTGGCATGTGGGGCAGCCGGACCAATGGCCCTCGGTCCAGTTGGTGACCCCCCAGCCACGTGGCATGACGCGAAGAGATAAGGGAGATCTGGACGAAGGCCATGGTCCGGACGGCTCAGCCGGACTCGGTCTGGACGAGTTTTCCCTCTCTGGATGCTTACTGGAAGCGTCCAGACTGTGGCGACGCTTGGTCCGGACGATCACTGCTCACAGTCCGGAGTCCTCAGTTCGGACGCGCGGGAAAGAGCTGGTTCGTGCGGCAACGGCTACATTCAAATGCGAGAACACGTGGTGACACGAGGTGAAAAGTTGAGTTGAACCGGACCCTGGCTCTTTAGTCTGGAGTGACCACTGTTCCTCGGTCCGGATGGTGAGTCCGGAGCCGGGTAACGGCTACTGGACGCGTGGCAGCCGGTGGTTCACTGCTGCAAGGGTCCGGACCCACGGCCGTTGGTCCGGACGGCCCTAACACTTGGTCCGGACCAGGGTCCGGACGCCCCTGCGGGAGTCTAAAGGCTAGTTGAAACTTGGGGCTTCTATTTAAGCCCCTTGGACGGGCTTGGCTCACTCTCTTGGCACTTTTCACAGCTGATACAACCTTGTGAGCCTTGCCACTCCTCTCTCACTCATCTCTTTTGCTTGGTGCATCCTTTTGGTGAGATTGGAGAGATCCTAGTGCTTGTTGCTTTGAGTGATTGCATCTAGTGGGAATTATTCTTGCTGCAATTTTCTTGTTACTCTTGGTGGTTGCCGCCACCTAGATGGCTTGGAGCAGCGGAGGAGCTTTGGCACGAGTTGGTGATTGTTCATGGCCATCTCCGACATTCTTGTGAGGGGTTCTTGACCTTATTCCCCGCGGGAGCAGCGAAAAGGCACTCTAGTGGATTGCTCGTGACTTGTGTAACCTCATCTTGTGTTGGTTGTGCGGCACCCAAGTGTGGGTTAGGCGTGTGATGCCTATAAGCGCGTGAACCTCCAAGTGAGTGAGTCATCACAATGGGGACTAGCTTGCCGGCAAGCAAGTGAACCTCGGGAGAAAAATCATTGTGTCACCTTGGCTCTCTTGATTGATTTGTCTCTTGGATATTCATATTGTGATTGATATATCTCTTGCTGGCTCGGTATAACCATTCCTATCCCCTCTTGTATTACATTTGTGGTATACTTGTGTAGTGATAGTTATACCTTGGAGTAGCTAGTTGTATTTACTTCTACTTAGTTTCTTGGCTAGCTCTCTTGCCTTGTTTGTGTGCCATAGACTTGCTAGGATACTAGAATTCTGATAGGTGGTTTGCCTTTTGAGTAGAGCTGGAGCAAAAAGCTTATATGTCGTTTAATTGTCTAATTAAGTTGCTCTAGTGTTGTTGTAGAATTTTTATAGGCTATTCACCCCCCTCTAGCCATTTAGGACCTTTCACCCTCCCTATCCTCCGAGCAACGGTGGTGGCGGCGCCCCTCCCCACCCAATGAGCAATGGCGGCGGCGGCGCCCCTCCCCAACCTCCGAGGGCGTGGATTCAGTGGCGGAGGGTGTGGATCGGGCGACCCGCGGTAGCGGTGGGCATAGATCCGACGAGGAGCAGTGACGCCGCGCAGTGGAGGTCCTCTAGGCAGCGGCGAGCATCTTCGACCGGCGGCGAGCGTCTCCGACCGACGAGGAGTGGTGGTACGCGGATCCAACGGCGGCGGTGGCATTCCCGGAAGCGGGCTTGGTGTTGGGCCTGTGATTGGGCTCAACGTCAGGCCTAGGCTTTTTTTTATTTTTTTATCGATTTTCGTAGGCGAGCGTCCTAATGTGCCCGCCTCCATTAAATGATTAACCGAGGCGGGCAAAGCAACTACCTCCATAGGTCTGGATTAACCATGACCTTTGAATGGAGGCAGTTGCAATGACCGCCTCCGTTAATCCAAAAGGCCCGCCTCTAAAAAGATTTTAGAGTAGTGAGTTGTCATCAATTACCAAAAAGGGAGAGATTAAAAGCCCTATGTTTGGTATAATTGAGACAATCAAGTGGACTAACCTTCTACTCTAGTGTTGTGATTGAGAAAGGTTGGTTCACATCCAAGGTGGAGTAAGATGGCACTCAAGGTGAAGGAGATGGCCACATGATGGTGATCAAGTGCTCCAACTTTGGAAAAAAAAGAAAGAGAAAAACAAAACCCTACGAACTCAAGGCAAATGTATAAATAGGGATTTTTTTTTGCCGGTCAAGACGCAATAGAGTGCGTGATCGGATTTAGGATAGATGGCCATACTATTATGAGGGGAGCTCTAATTGGATAATTCAGTCATCTAGTGCCACTAGGTGTTGGAATACTTTGCATATGCATATAGGCCTAGTGCACAACGAAGAGCAAGCGAAAAACTTTATGAAAACTCTTTCGAAATGCTAACTTGGCTCTAACATGTCTGTGAGAAACATTTGAGAGTTAGCACGCTTGCGAGGGCGTGGACAAGTTCCCTTGGTGCTGCTAGAACGCAGGTGCTAGACAAGTCCGGTGGCACACCGGACAGGGTCTCTGAGGAGCTGAACACGCACACAAATCTCAGCCGAGCATGTTGCCATCCGGTGTACACTGGACAGGTGCTGTCCGCTGCACCGGACACGTCCGGTGTGACACCGGACTAACCCACCATCCTATTCGAGCAGAGAGGTCGCATAGTTGCAACCGCGGATTTTTGGCACACCGGACATGTCTGGTGTGGCTGTTCGCTGCACCAGACAGGGTCTGACACAACTAACGGTAAAAAATTCGAACGTTGGAGTAGCCGTTGGAAGGGCACCAAGCAAAAGAGATGAGTGAGAGAGGAGTGGCAAGGCTCACAAGGTTGTATCAGCTGTGAAAAGTGCCAAGAGAGTGAGCCAAGCCCGTCCAAGGGGCTTAAATAGAAGCCCCAAGTTTCAACTAGCCTTTAGACTCCCGCAGGGGCGTCCGGACCCTGGTCCGGACCAAGTGTTAGGGCCGTCCGGACCAACGGCCGTGGGTCCGGACCCTTGCAGCAGTGAACCACCGGCTGCCACGCGTCCAGTAGCCGTTACCCGGCTCCGGACTCACCATCCGGACCGAGGAACAGTGGTCACTCCAGACTAAAGAGCCAGGGTCCGGTTCAACTCAACTTTTCACCTCGTGTCACCACGTGTTCTCGCATTTGAATGTAGCCGTTGCCGCACGAACCAGCTCTTTCCCGCGCGTCCGAACTGAGGACTCCGGACTGTGAGCAGTGATCGTCCGGACCAAGCGTCGCCACAGTCTGGACGCTTCCAGTAAGCATCCAGAGAGGGAAAACTCGTCCAGACCGAGTCCGGCTGAGCCGTCCGGACCATGGCCTTCGTCCAGATCTCCCTTATCTCTTCGCGTCATGCCACGTGGCTGGGGGGTCACCAACTGGACCGAGGGCCATTGGTCCGGCTGCCCCACATGCCAGGGTTTGGAGCCAGCGCTGCACAGAGCTAGCCTAGGGTTTGGTTTTGGACTCTACTGTTCATGGTTTGGACCATCCTAAGCCAGGGTCCGGACCCCTGAAACACCTCCTTTTCAATTCCAAACTTTCACCCTTGCTTCCATGTGCCAACGCCAAAGTGTTTCACCACTTGTGCATGCGTGTTAGCATTTTTCAAAGCATTTTCAAGGGTTTTAAGTTAGCACACTAGTTTCCTAATGCACATGAAGGAATGAATTCACCTAGTGGCACTTGATAACCGCAATTACCATGATTTTCCCCTCTTCATAGTACGGCTATCTATCCTAAACACACTCACATCATCTATGGTGTCTTGAGTGCCAAAAACAAAATGGCTCCTATGGTTATACCATTGCCTTGAGCCCATTTTTGTTTTTCTCTTCTTCTTTTCCAAATGTGGAGCACTTGACCATCATTTCATGTGGTCGGCGACCATCTTGAGTGGTCGGCCACTGGTCAGCTACCACCTTGAGTGGTCGGCCACCACTTTGGAGTGGTCGGCAACCAATACTTTTGGCCATCACCTTTACCTTGACCATCATCTAGCTCCATCACTTGGCGTGTACCAACCTATCTTTGCATATCACTCATGGCAAAGGTTAGTACACTAGGTTTCATCAATTATCCAAAACCAAACTAGGGCTTTCAATCTCCCCCTTTTTGGTAATTGATGACAACCTTCACAAAGATATATATATTCAATAAAGATTTGAATTTGAGTTGCTTGCCCAAGCAATTTGTTCATGAATGAAGATTGGACAATCACCACAAATTCGATTTTGGTAGTATTAGCTCCCCTACATATGTGCTAGTGTGTTTGGTTTAAAGCTTGCACATATGCATAAATTGGAGTTGTGGGAGAGCAATAGCTACCAAATGATGCTAAGGTGTAGAAAATGGACCTTTGAAGCGTGATACCAATCGGAGTGCACTTTTATACCATCTTTAGCACCATGGTTAACTAGATACATCAAAGACACTAGATACCTCATCTTGGTGAAAATATCGGCAAGTTGATCATCGGTGCCCACACTCTCAATTGAAATATCACCCTTTTTTGATGATCCCTTATGAAGTGATGACGGATATCAATTTGCTTTGTCCTTGAATGTTGAACCGGGTTGTCAGTGAGCTTCACGGCACTTTCATTGTCACATAGCAATGGCACTTGTTTGTATTTGATTCCAAAGTCATCCAAAGTTACCTTCATCCAAAGTAATTAAGCACAACAACTACCGGCGGATATGTATTCGGCCTCGGCGGTTGATAGTGCCACACTATTTTGCTTCTTTGATGACCAAGATACAAGTGACCTTCCAAGCAATTGACATGTGCCCGATGTGCTCTTTCTATCCACTTTGCATACCGCATAATCGGAGTCCGAATATCCAATCATCTCAAAGTTAGACCCCTTGGGATACCACAATCCAATATTTTGTGTATGCTTCAAATACCTCAATATTCTCTTTGTGGCTTTCAAGTGACTTTCCCTTGGTGAAGATTGAAACCTTGCACACATGCATACACTAAACATGACATCCGGCCTTGATGCGGTGACATAGAGTAGGCTTCCAATCATAGACCGATATAGCTTTTGATCCACCATGTTGCCACTAGCATCACTATCCAAATGTCCATTTGTTCCCATGGGTGTGCAAACAAGATCAAGATTGGCATCCTTTTGTGAGCATTATTCATTTGTGTCATCATTTAAACCAACCAAGATTGAAGATGCATTGATGGATGTTGATTGGGTTAATGTTATGCATGAAGAGCTAAACAACTTCACAAGGAACCAAGTTTGGGAATTGGTTGAGAGGCCAAAGAACTATAATGTGATTGGTACCAAGTGGGTGTTTAGAAACAAGCAAGATCAAGATGGGATAGTGATAAGGAACAAAGCAAGATTGGTAGCACAAGGCTATACACAATTAGAAGGTCTTGACTTTGGAGAAACATATGCCCCGGTTGCAAGATTGGAAGCAATAAGGATCTTGTTAGCTTATGCTTGTGCCCACAACATCAAGGTCTATCAAATGGATGTGAAGAGTGCATTCTTGAATGGGTACATCAATGAGTTGGTATATGTTGAGCAACCTTCCGGTTTTGAAGATGACAAGAAACCCAACTATGTCTACAAGTTGAAGAAAGCATTATATGGTTTGAAGCAAGCTCCAAGGGCATGGTATGAGAGATTGAGGGACTTCCTACTCTCTAAAGGGTTCAAGATGCGAAAGATTGACACCACTCTCTTCACCAAGAAGCTAGACAAGGACTTGTTTGTGTTGCAAATCTATGTTGATGATATCATATTTGGTTCAACCAATTAAGAATTTTGTGAAGAGTTTGGAAATATGATGGCAAGTGAATTTGAGATGTCCATGATTGGAGAGCTTAGTTACTTCCTTGGACTTCAAATCAAGCAGATGGAAAATGGCACATTTGTCAGTCAAGGCAGTACATAAAGGACATGATCAAGAAGTTTGGTCTAGATGAAGCAAAGGCAATTAGCACACCCATGGGAACAAATGGACATTTGGATAGTGATGCTAGTGGCAACATGGTGGATCAAAAGCTATATCGGTCTATGATTGGAAGCCTACTCTATGTCACCGCATCAAGGCCGGATGTCATGTTTAGTGTATGCATGTGTGCAAGGTTTCAATCTTCACCAAGGGAAAGTCACTTGAAAGCCACAAAGAGAATATTGAGGTATTTGAAGCATACACAAAATATTGGATTGTGGTATCCCAAGGGGTCTAACTTTGAGATGATTGGATATTCGGACTCCGATTATGCGGTATGCAAAGTGGATAGAAAGAGCACATCGGGCACATGTCAATTGCTTGGAAGGTCACTTGTATCTTGGTCATCAAAGAAGCAAAATAGTGTGGCACTATCAACCGCCGAGGCCGAATACATATCCGCCGGTAGTTGTTGTGCTTAATTACTTTGGATGAAGGTAACTTTGGATGACTTTGGAATCAAATACAAACAAGTGCCATTGCTATGTGACAATGAAAGTGCCGTGAAGCTCACTGACAACCCGGTTCAACATTCAAGGACAAAGCAAATTGATATCCGTCATCACTTCATAAGGGATCATCAAAAAGGGTGATATTTCAATTGAGAGTGTGGGCACCGATGATCAACTTGCCGATATTTTCACCAAGATGAGAAGAGATTTTGCAAGCTAAGGAATGAATTGAACATACTTGACTTCTCAAATATGTGTTGATGCACCCCCACTTATATGACATGCCTCTCCTTCGACAAAGCAAAGGTAAAATTGTATGGCATATGCATTCATACCTTGCTAAGGACATGTTTAGCACATATAGTCATTCCTATCTTTAATTAGGCTCATTCATGAAAATCGAAATGAATTTGATGCTTATATGGTACCACTATTGCTTCTATGCTTGATATGATCTAGTGGTTGCATATAACGTGTTTATGGGCTTGTGAACCTAGTGTTAATCTAGCTAATGAGCTACAAGAGTTTAACTCAACATTGGCAAGATAACCATTGTAAGATGTGTGAAGAAGCTTGTCATTGGTTCAAACCGAGTTAAATATCTTATGCAAATCATATAGATTGAACCAAATGAACTAATGGTCCTTCCTTAAAGCTAATTCACCTCCCTTCTAACCATTGATCTCAAGATTAACTACCTCAACCTACCTAAATTTTGGTTCTCACCTTTTGTGGTCCTTGATAACAAAGGGGGAGAGAAACAAAGATATAAAAGAAAAAGGGGGAGAGATAGTAAGAAAAGGGGAGATACAAGACTAAGGAGGAGAGAAAACAAGAAATGAAAATAGAAGGGGATCAAAAACATTTTGAAGCACACAAGTAAGGGGAGCAAGCTCATTAACTTGATTGTTGCATTTGAATATGCATTTACATATGATTGCTTGCATTGCACAAGTTTTCAATTCAATATACATGCTTGTGTGGTGTATGCTAGTATAGAACTTGAATGATGACTTGAAAACTAGCATACATAGGTGGTAGGTAGATATATCATGTTTATTCAAGTGGTACTAGAGCCTTGCTACTAATGTTGATCTCATGAGGTATCTAGTGTCTTTGATGTATCTAGTTAACCATGGTGCTAAAGATGGTATAAAAGTGCACTCCGATTGGTATCACGCTTCAAAGGTCCATTTTCTACACCTTAGCATCATTTGGTAGCTATTGCTCTCCCACAACTCCAATTTATGCATATGTGCAAGCTTTAAACCAAACACACTAGCACATATGTAGGGGAGCTAATACTACCAAAATCGAATTTGTGGTGATTGTCCAATCTTCATTCATGAACAAATTGCTTGGGCAAGCAACTCAAATTCAAATCTTTATTGAATATATATATCTTTGTGAAGGTTGTCATCAATTACCAAAAAGGGGGAGATTGAAAGCCCTAGTTTGGTTTTGGATAATTGATGAAACCTAGTGTACTAACCTTTGCCATGAGTGATATGCAAAGATAGGTTGGTACACGCCAAGTGATGGAGCTAGATGATGGTCAAGGTAAAGGTGATGGCCAAAAGTATTGGTTGCCGACCACTCCAAAGTGGTGGCCGACCACTCAAGGTGGTAGCTGACCAGTGGCCGACCACTCAAGATGGTCGCCGACCACATGAAATGATGGTCAAGTGCTCCACATTTGGAAAAGAAGAAGAGAAAAACAAAAATGGGCTCAAGGCAATGGTATAACCATAGGAGCCATTTTGTTTTTGGCACTCAAGACACCATAGATGATGTGAGTGTGTTTAGGATAGATAGCCGTACTATGAAGAGGGGAAAATCATGGTAATTGCGGTTATCAAGTGCCACTAGGTGAATTCATTCCTTCATGTGCATTAGGAAACTAGTGTGCTAACTTAAAACCCTTGAAAATGCTTTGAAAAATGCTAACACGCATGCACAAGTGGTGAAACACTTTGGCGTTGGCACATGGAAGCAAGGGTGAAAGTTTGGAATTGAAAAGGAGGTGTTTCAGGGGTCCGGACCCTGGCTTAGGATGGTCCAAACCATGAACAGTAGAGTCCAAAACCAAACCCTAGGCTAGCTCTGTGCAGCGCTGGCTCCAAACCCTGGCATGTGGGGCAGCCGGACCAATGGCCCTCGGTCCAGTTGGTGACCCCCCAGCCACGTGGCATGACGCGAAGAGATAAGGGAGATCTGGACGAAGGCCATGGTCCGGACGGCTCAGCCGGACTCGGTCTGGACGAGTTTTCCCTCTCTGGATGCTTACTGGAAGCGTCCAGACTGTGGCGACGCTTGGTCCGGACGATCACTGCTCACAGTCCGGAGTCCTCAGTTCGGACGCGCGGGAAAGAGCTGGTTCGTGCGGCAACGGCTACATTCAAATGCGAGAACACGTGGTGACACGAGGTGAAAAGTTGAGTTGAACCGGACCCTGGCTCTTTAGTCTGGAGTGACCACTGTTCCTCGGTCCGGATGGTGAGTCCGGAGCCGGGTAACGGCTACTGGACGCGTGGCAGCCGGTGGTTCACTGCTGCAAGGGTCCGGACCCACGGCCGTTGGTCCGGACGGCCCTAACACTTGGTCCGGACCAGGGTCCGGACGCCCCTGCGGGAGTCTAAAGGCTAGTTGAAACTTGGGGCTTCTATTTAAGCCCCTTGGACGGGCTTGGCTCACTCTCTTGGCACTTTTCACAGCTGATACAACCTTGTGAGCCTTGCCACTCCTCTCTCACTCATCTCTTTTGCTTGGTGCATCCTTTTGGTGAGATTGGAGAGATCCTAGTGCTTGTTGCTTTGAGTGATTGCATCTAGTGGGAATTATTCTTGCTGCAATTTT
>JAHUYU010000795.1:0-18418 GCA_030439765.1 Tripidium arundinaceum | reverse complement strand
CTGCTAGGGAAGAAAAAACACGTGAGATTCTCGCCAAAGTTGAAGAACCAACCTCCAGCACAATCCAATTTCAACACCAGCTTTTGAGAAGGCGATTGACGCACTCAAACAAGTTGTGCTGACCTCCACAGTGTTGTGGAGGATCCGCTTCTAGCTGCAAAGGCAGTTGCAGATGAGGTATTGGCTGCAAGGATGAATAAAGGAGTTAGCTTGAATGCTAAAGAAGTAGGAGGTCAGCCAACAACTTATGGTGCTGCAGGCCCGAGTACTCTTAATGATAAAGACCATGGTCCCAAGTAGAGGCAAACCTCATAACCTTATGAATCGGAACCCAACAACATGGACCTCTCAGGTTTGCATTTCTTTTTAAAATATTTTTCTTTGCTTTTGACATTGTCCATGTTGAACTTGCTTTGGTTGTTAAATTTAATGTGTTGATTGTAATAGCTAGCTTTTGTCTCCATTGCGATTGAAAATGGTATCAACACCTATATCATGCCAATATTTGCATTTAACATTGGGTGTGTACTTTTTGTATTGTTCTGTTGATTGGGTTTTCAGTGTGAATTGTTCTCTACATTGCCAAGTTTCTGCTCCTGCCCACATTTCCTGTGTTTTCTGCAAAATCAGAATGATATGTCTTAGGAAATCTTTTGAGGACATATGTGCTCTTGGTAGGATGCTTTGACCATGACAAGAAATAATCAATCTTGGTCACAAAACCCTAATAGTTGTAGGATTTTGTTTCACTTTAGTAAGTTAGCTACTGAAATTAGGACTTCGGATTATGAATGCCTCTACTACAGTCCCTGTTCGCGTGACACTTAAAATATTGCAGTGGCACCATCAAAAGTATCCACAAGATTATAAAATCATGTAGTTTGTGATTTATGATAAACAAGAAATTAGAAGCAGCAAAATTAGCAAAGATGGAGTACACTCCGATTAAAGTTTGCTTGGGATAGCTTTAACTCATGGTTGTTTCAGAGACAACACTTTAAGGCAAACAAATTTCTAGACCAAGATGAATATGACCTCTAAAATCCGACTCGATGTTCCCATTTTTTTATTATATCACAAAAATTACAGAAAAAGCCCTACCGCACACTAGTTCCTTGAATTGCACTTGCACCACAGATAAAGCAATCTACTCAAATCACAATGCTGCAGCAAAAAAGAAATACAATGTATGGCAGTTTACATTGCTTGTATATAAACTTGAGTTGCATCTGCGTTTATTCTACACTAAGTTATTTTTTCAGCTCCATCTGGGTCCGGGATAGAGAGAAATGGCATGAGCAAAATTATAGCATCGAAACGCATTCAATTCAGAGGCTACCAACAAATTTTACTCATCAAACCACAATGCCCTGCACTGCCACACACCAAAAAAAAGGTCCTTACCCAAGATGCGGAACTTGGCACGGGTGGCCTCATCCGCGGCACGCCATGTCTCGACGGCCCCATCCCCGACAATCCGCTCAGCCGCCGTCACGAGCTTCGACGACCCAATCGTGGTCCATTCGGCGGTGAGGAGCTCCCTGACCCGCTCCTCCGCGGTGGCCCGGTTGCCCCACAGGCCCCTGAGGATGGTTTGGGAGGAGGAGTTCCCGACGGCGGCCTGGAACTGGTCCGCTGCGACAATGACAACATTAGAGGCGAGCGCGGGGGAACCTCCCTCGTCGACCGCGCGGCGCGCGCATCCGTTGGGGCGCGCGAAGAGCTCCCTGGCGGTGGCATCGAAGTCGGGTGCGGAGGCCGCGAGGAATGCCGCAACGGCGATGTGGGCGGCGGCGATGGGGGAGGCGGCGGCAGATGGGGAGGCGGGGAGCGAGGCCAGGAGGTGGAGGGTTTCGAGAGAGGATGCGGACACCGGGTCGGCTGCGAGGCGGCGGAGGCGCGGGGTCTGGTGGGAGGGTGAGGGGAGCACGACGAGGAGCGCTTGGGCGGCTGCATCGGGGACGAAGGGGTCGCCTAGGACGTGGTCCAGGATGAGGGTCGCGTGCGCCGCCATCACGGCGGCATTTTGTGGGGCGCTTCGTGCGGATTGGAGAAGCGGCGGCTGGGAATCCGAGAGGGCGAGAGGCGCGGCGAAGCAATTGATTGCAGCGGGAGGGAGACCCAAACCCGTGCGCTGGGCCAGTGCCACCAGGCCGGGCCATTGGGATGCAAGGCCCGGAAACTCAACAGTTTTCCTGGTAGAAACTGGAGGGTGCGAGCCCAATCGGTTGCAGTATCCAGGTCCAGCCCAAAGCATGACCCGACCGTTGGAGGGGACCAGGGTGGAGCAGGCTGGCAGGCACACTGCCCCAGGAGGGCCCAGGCTGGCTGGTGTGGTGGCCGATCCAAAATTTCAAAATTCGAATTCCCCCTCCCTCTGCTCCGCTCCGATGGAATGGACGGCGTCAGGCTGCCGTGACTAGTATAAAGGCAAGGCAAAGGCCCCCCAAACCCTAACACTCCCCTCTTCTTCGCTCCCAGATCTGTTCCCTCCTCTTCCGCACCGCCGCCGCCCCCGCCCCCGCCCCCAAATCTGCCATGAGGGAGATCCTCCACAATCCAGGGCGGCCAGTGCGGCAACCAGATCGGGGCCAAGTTCTGGGAGGTGGTGTGCGCGGAGCACGGCATCGACGCCACCGGCCGCTACGGCGGCGACTCCGACCTCCAGCTCGAGCGCGTCAACGTCTACTACAACGAGGCCTCCTGCGGCCGCTTCGTGCCCCGCGCCGTGCTCATGGACCTGGAGCCCGGCACCATGGACTCCGTCCGCTCGGGGCCCTACGGCCACATCTTCCGCCCCGACAACTTCGTCTTCGGCCAGTCGGGGGCCGGAAACAACTGGGCCAAGGGCCACTACACCGAGGGAGCCGAGCTCATCGACTCCGTGCTCGACGTCGTGCGCAAGGAGGCAGAGAACTGCGACTGCCTGCAAGGTTGGTTTGCGCTGCTTGCTTGCTTGCTTGCTTGCTTTTAGATTAGATCTGATGAATCTCGCTCCCCATGGGCGGCAGGCTTCCAGGTGTGCCACTCCCTCGGCGGCGGCACCGGCTCCGGCATGGGCACGCTCCTCTCTCCAAGATCCGCGAGGAGTACCCCGACCGGATGATGCTCACCTTCTCCGTCTTCCCCTCGCCCAAGGTCTCCGACACCGTGGTCGAGCCTACAACGCCACGCTCTCCGTGCACCAGCTCGTCGAGAACGCCGACGAGTGCATGGTGCTCGACAACGAGGCGCTCTACGACATCTGCTTCCGCACGCTCAAGCTCACGACGCCCAGCTTCGGCGACCTCAACCACCTCATCTCCGCCACCATGAGCGGCGTCACCTGCTGCCTCCGCTTCCGGGCCAGCTCAACTCCGACCTCCGCAAGCTGGCCGTCAACCTCATCCCGTTCCCGCGCCTGCACTTCTTCATGGTCGGCTTCGCGCCGCTCACCTCCCGGGGCTCCCAGCAGTACCGCGCCCTGACGGTGCCCGAGCTCACCCAGCAGATGTGGGACGCCAAGAACATGATGTGCGCCGCCGACCCGCGCCACGGCCGCTACCTCACGGCGTCCGCCATGTTCCGCGGCAAGATGAGCACCAAGGAGGTGGGACGAGCAGATGCTCAACGTGCAGAACAAGTACCCGCAGCTACTACGACTAGTAATTAACTCCAACCACGACACTAGTATTCGATGATTGACCATACACTGACCTAAGATAGAACAGCAACGCCACAATGCAAAATGATTAGTTTTTGATGACTGACGGATGATAAGCACAGCACGGCAAACGGCATCTAGTCCTGGAGGTCTCCTTCCTCCTCGTCCTCGTACTCGCCCTCCTCGTCGGCGGTGGCGTCCTGGTACTGCTGGTACTCGAGACGAGGTCGTTCATGTTGCTCTCGGCCTCGGTGAACTCCATCTCGTCCCATGCCCTCCCCCGTGTACCAGTGCAAGAAGGCCTTCCTGCGGAACATGGCGGTGAACTGCTCGCTGACGCGCCGGAACATCTCCTGGATGGAGGTGGAGTTGCCGATGAAGGTGGAGGCCATCTTGAGGCCCGTGGGCGGGATGTCGCACACGGTGGACTTGACGTTGTTGGGGATCCACTCCACGAAGTAGGAGGAGTTCTTGTTCTGCACGTTGAGCATCTGCTCGTCCACCTCCTTGGTGCTCATCTTGCCGCGGAACATGGCGGACGCCGTGAGGTAGCGGCCGTGGCGCGGGTCGGCGGCGCACATCATGTTCTTGGCGTCCCACATCTGCTGGGTGAGCTCGGGCACCGTCAGGGCGCGGTACTGCTGGGAGCCCCGGGAGGTGAGCGGCGCGAAGCCGACCATGAAGAAGTGCAGGCGCGGGAACGGGATGAGGTTGACGGCCAGCTTGCGGAGGTCGGAGTTGAGCTGGCCCGGGAAGCGGAGGCAGCAGGTGACGCCGCTCATGGTGGCGGAGATGAGGTGGTTGAGGTCGCCGAAGCTGGGCGTCGTGAGCTTGAGCGTGCGGAAGCAGATGTCGTAGAGCGCCTCGTTGTCGAGCACCATGCACTCGTCGGCGTTCTCGACGAGCTGGTGCACGGAGAGCGTGGCGTTGTAGGGCTCGACCACGGTGTCGGAGACCTTGGGCGAGGGGAAGACGGAGAAGGTGAGCATCATCCGGTCGGGGTACTCCTCGCGGATCTTGGAGATGAGGAGCGTGCCCATGCCGGAGCCGGTGCCGCCGCCGAGGGAGTGGCACACCTGGAAGCCTGCCGCCCATGGGGAGCGAGATTCATCAGATCTAATCTAAAAAGCAAGCAAGCAAGCAAGCAAGCAGCGCAAACCAACCTTGCAGGCAGTCGCAGTTCTCTGCCTCCTTGCGCACGACGTCGAGCACGGAGTCGATGAGCTCGGCTCCCTCGGTGTAGTGGCCCTTGGCCCAGTTGTTTCCGGCCCCCGACTGGCCGAAGACGAAGTTGTCGGGGCGGAAGATGTGGCCGTAGGGCCCCGAGCGGACGGAGTCCATGGTGCCGGGCTCCAGGTCCATGAGCACGGCGCGGGGCACGAAGCGGCCGCAGGAGGCCTCGTTGTAGTAGACGTTGACGCGCTCGAGCTGGAGGTCGGAGTCGCCGCCGTAGCGGCCGGTGGCGTCGATGCCGTGCTCCGCGCACACCACCTCCCAGAACTTGGCCCCGATCTGGTTGCCGCACTGGCCGCCCTGGATGTGGAGGATCTCCCTCATGGCAGATTTGGGGGCGGGGGCGGGGGGCGGCGGCGGTGCGGAAGAGGAGGGAACAGATCTGGGAGCGAAGAAGAGGGGAGTGTTAGGGTTTGGGGGGCCTTTGCCTTGCCTTTATACTAGTCACGGCAGCCTGACGCCGTCCATTCCATCGGAGCGGAGCAGAGGGAGGGGGAATTCGAATTTTGAAATTTTGGATCGGCCACCACACCAGCCAGCCTGGGCCCTCCTGGGGCAGTGTGCCTGCCAGCCTGCTCCACCCTGGTCCCCTCCAACGGTCGGGTCATGCTTTGGGCTGGACCTGGATACTGCAACCGATTGGGCTCGCACCCTCCAGTTTCTACCAGGAAAACTGTTGAGTTTCCGGGCCTTGCATCCCAATGGCCCGGCCTGGTGGCACTGGCCCAGCGCACGGGTTTGGGTCTCCCTCCCGCTGCAATCAATTGCTTCGCCGCGCCTCTCGCCTCTCGGATTCCCAGCCGCCGCTTCTCCAATCCGCACGAAGCGCCCCACAAAATGCCGCCGGTGATGGCGGCGCACGCGACCCTCATCCTGGACCACGTCCTAGGCGACCCCTTCGTCCCCGATGCAGCCGCCCAAGCGCTCCTCGTCGTGCTCCCCTCACCCTCCCACCAGACCCCGCGCCTCCGCCGCCTCGCAGCCGACCCGGTGTCCGCATCCTCTCTCGAAACCCTCCACCTCCTGGCCTCGCTCCCCGCCTCCCCATCTGCCGCCGCCTCCCCCATCGCCGCCGCCCACATCGCCGTTGCGGCATTCCTCGCGGCCTCCGCACCCGACTTCGATGCCACCGCCAGGGAGCTCTTCGCGCGCCCCAACGGATGCGCGCGCCGCGCGGTCGACGAGGGAGGTTCCCCCGCGCTCGCCTCTAATGTTGTCATTGTCGCAGCGGACCAGTTCCAGGCCGCCGTCGGGAACTCCTCCTCCCAAACCATCCTCAGGGGCCTGTGGGGCAACCGGGCCACCGCGGAGGAGCGGGTCAGGGAGCTCCTCACCGCCGAATGGACCACGATTGGGTCGTCGAAGCTCGTGACGGCGGCTGAGCGGATTGTCGGGGATGGGGCCGTCGAGACATGGCGTGCCGCGGATGAGGCCCACCCGTGCCAAGTTCCGCATCTTGGGTAAGGACCTTTTTTTTGGTGTGTGGCAGTGCAGGGCATTGTGGTTTGATGAGTAAAATTGTTGGTAGCCTCTGAATTGAATGCGTTTCGATGCTATAATTTTGCTCATGCCATTTCTCTCTATCCCGGACCCAGATGGAGCTGAAAAAATAACTTAGTGTAGAATAAACGCAGATGCAACTCAAGTTTATATACAAGCAATGTAAACTGCCATACATTGTATTTCTTTTTGCTGCAGCATTGTGATTTGAGTAGATTGCTTTATCTGTGGTGCAAGTGCAATTCAAGGAACTAGTGTGCGGTAGGGCTTTTTCTGTAATTTTTGTGATATAATAAAAAAATGGGAACATCGAGTCGGATTTTAGAGGTCATATTCATCTTGGTCTAGAAATTTGTTTGCCTTAAAGTGTTGTCTCTGAAACAACCATGAGTTAAAGCTATCCCAAGCAAACTTTAATCGGAGTGTACTCCATCTTTGCTAATTTTGCTGCTTCTAATTTCTTGTTTATCATAAATCACAAACTACATGATTTTATAATCTTGTGGATACTTTTGATGGTGCCACTGCAATATTTTAAGTGTCACGCGAACAGGGACTGTAGTAGAGCATTCATATCCGAAGTCCTAATTTCAGTAGCTAACTTACTAAAGTGAAACAAAATCCTACAACTATTAGGTTTTGTGACCAAGATTGATTATTTCTTGTCATGGTCAAAGCATCCTACCAAGAGCACATATGTCCTCAAAAGATTTCCTAAGACATATCATTCTGATTTTGCAGAAAACACAGGAAATGTGGGCAGGAGCAGAAACTTGGCAATGTAGAGAACAATTCACACTGAAAACCCAATCAACAGAACAATACAAAAAGTACACACCCAATGTTAAATGCAAATATTGGCATGATATAGGTGTTGATACCATTTTCAATCGCAATGGAGACAAAAGCTAGCTATTACAATCAACACATTAATTTAACAACCAAAGCAAGTTCAACATGGACAATGTTCAAAAGCAAAGAAAAATATTTTAAAAAGAAATGCAAACCTGAGAGGTCCATGTTGTTGGGTTCCGATTCATAAGGTTATGAGGTTTGCCTCTACTTGGACCATGGTCTTATCATTAAGAGTACTCGGGCCTGCAGCACCATAAGTTGTTGGCTGACCTCCTACTTCTTTAGCATTCAAGCTAACTCCTTTATTCATCCTTGCAGCCAATACCTCATCTGCAACTGCCTTTGCAGCTAGAAGCGGATCCTCCACAACACTGTGGAGGTCAGCACAACTTGTTTTGAGTGCGTCAATCGCCTTCTCAAAAGCTGGTGTTGAAATTGGATTTGTGCTGGAGGTTGGTTCTTCAACTTTGGCGAGAATCTCACGTGTTTTTTCTTCCCTAGCTGTAAGTTTCGTTTCATATAATCAATTATAGGCTAAGAAGTCCATGAACTTGTGAACACCATAATCACAGCAAATTAGGAAAATAAAAACATCTAGCATCTAACAATGCACATAAAGACCTAGAGCTGGCACAAAGAGATGAAATCCAAACTGCTTTTACATGGAGTGCATAGAATTGCAAAATCAATAAGAAACATAGATGCAGACAAACAAAAAGATACTAAAATCACTGGTGTGAGTGGTATAAAGTCATTAAAATATTGCAGTGGCACCATCAAAAGTATCCACAAGATTATAAAATCATGTAGTTTGTGATTTATGATAAACAAGAAATTAGAAGCAGCAAAATTAGCAAAGATGGAGTACACTCCGATTAAAGTTTGCTTGGGATAGCTTTAACTCATGGTTGTTTCAGAGACAACACTTTAAGGCAAACAAATTTCTAGACCAAGATGAATATGACCTCTAAAATCCGACTCGATGTTCCCATTTTTTTATTATATCACAAAAATTACAGAAAAAGCCCTACCGCACACTAGTTCCTTGAATTGCACTTGCACCACAGATAAAGCAATCTACTCAAATCACAATGCTGCAGCAAAAAGAAATACAATGTATGGCAGTTTACATTGCTTGTATATAAACTTGAGTTGCATCTGCGTTTATTCTACACTAAGTTATTTTTTCAGCTCCATCTGGGTCCGGGATAGAGAGAAATGGCATGAGCAAAATTATAGCATCGAAACGCATTCAATTCAGAGGCTACCAACAAATTTTACTCATCAAACCACAATGCCCTGCACTGCCACACACCAAAAAAAAGGTCCTTACCCAAGATGCGGAACTTGGCACGGGTGGCCTCATCCGCGGCACGCCATGTCTCGACGGCCCCATCCCCGACAATCCGCTCAGCCGCCGTCACGAGCTTCGACGACCCAATCGTGGTCCATTCGGCGGTGAGGAGCTCCCTGACCCGCTCCTCCGCGGTGGCCCGGTTGCCCCACAGGCCCCTGAGGATGGTTTGGGAGGAGGAGTTCCCGACGGCGGCCTGGAACTGGTCCACTGCGACAATGACAACATTAGAGGCGAGCGCGGGGGAACCTCCCTCGTCGACCGCGCGGCGCGCGCATCCGTTGGGGCGCGCGAAGAGCTCCCTGGCGGTGGCATCGAAGTCGGGTGCGGAGGCCGCGAGGAATGCCGCAACGGCGATGTGGGCGGCGGCGATGGGGGAGGCGGCGGCAGATGGGGAGGCGGGGAGCGAGGCCAGGAGGTGGAGGGTTTCGAGAGAGGATGCGGACACCGGGTCGGCTGCGAGGCGGCGGAGGCGCGGGGTCTGGTGGGAGGGTGAGGGGAGCACGACGAGGAGCGCTTGGGCGGCTGCATCGGGGACGAAGGGGTCGCCTAGGACGTGGTCCAGGATGAGGGTCGCGTGCGCCGCCATCACCGGCGGCATTTTGTGGGGCGCTTCGTGCGGATTGGAGAAGCGGCGGCTGGGAATCCGAGAGGGCGAGAGGCGCGGCGAAGCAATTGATTGCAGCGGGAGGGAGACCCAAACCCGTGCGCTGGGCCAGTGCCACCAGGCCGGGCCATTGGGATGCAAGGCCCGGAAACTCAACAGTTTTCCTGGTAGAAACTGGAGGGTGCGAGCCCAATCGGTTGCAGTATCCAGGTCCAGCCCAAAGCATGACCCGACCGTTGGAGGGGACCAGGGTGGAGCAGGCTGGCAGGCACACTGCCCCAGGAGGGCCCAGGCTGGCTGGTGTGGTGGCCGATCCAAAATTTCAAAATTCGAATTCCCCCTCCCTCTGCTCCGCTCCGATGGAATGGACGGCGTCAGGCTGCCGTGACTAGTATAAAGGCAAGGCAAAGGCCCCCCAAACCCTAACACTCCCCTCTTCTTCGCTCCCAGATCTGTTCCCTCCTCTTCCGCACCGCCGCCGCCCCCGCCCCCGCCCCCAAATCTGCCATGAGGGAGATCCTCCACATCCAGGGCGGCCAGTGCGGCAACCAGATCGGGGCCAAGTTCTGGGAGGTGGTGTGCGCGGAGCACGGCATCGACGCCACCGGCCGCTACGGCGGCGACTCCGACCTCCAGCTCGAGCGCGTCAACGTCTACTACAACGAGGCCTCCTGCGGCCGCTTCGTGCCCCGCGCCGTGCTCATGGACCTGGAGCCCGGCACCATGGACTCCGTCCGCTCGGGGCCCTACGGCCACATCTTCCGCCCCGACAACTTCGTCTTCGGCCAGTCGGGGGCCGGAAACAACTGGGCCAAGGGCCACTACACCGAGGGAGCCGAGCTCATCGACTCCGTGCTCGACGTCGTGCGCAAGGAGGCAGAGAACTGCGACTGCCTGCAAGGTTGGTTTGCGCTGCTTGCTTGCTTGCTTGCTTGCTTTTTAGATTAGATCTGATGAATCTCGCTCCCCATGGGCGGCAGGCTTCCAGGTGTGCCACTCCCTCGGCGGCGGCACCGGCTCCGGCATGGGCACGCTCCTCATCTCCAAGATCCGCGAGGAGTACCCCGACCGGATGATGCTCACCTTCTCCGTCTTCCCCTCGCCCAAGGTCTCCGACACCGTGGTCGAGCCCTACAACGCCACGCTCTCCGTGCACCAGCTCGTCGAGAACGCCGACGAGTGCATGGTGCTCGACAACGAGGCGCTCTACGACATCTGCTTCCGCACGCTCAAGCTCACGACGCCCAGCTTCGGCGACCTCAACCACCTCATCTCCGCCACCATGAGCGGCGTCACCTGCTGCCTCCGCTTCCCGGGCCAGCTCAACTCCGACCTCCGCAAGCTGGCCGTCAACCTCATCCCGTTCCCGCGCCTGCACTTCTTCATGGTCGGCTTCGCGCCGCTCACCTCCCGGGGCTCCCAGCAGTACCGCGCCCTGACGGTGCCCGAGCTCACCCAGCAGATGTGGGACGCCAAGAACATGATGTGCGCCGCCGACCCGCGCCACGGCCGCTACCTCACGGCGTCCGCCATGTTCCGCGGCAAGATGAGCACCAAGGAGGTGGACGAGCAGATGCTCAACGTGCAGAACAAGAACTCCTCCTACTTCGTGGAGTGGATCCCCAACAACGTCAAGTCCACCGTGTGCGACATCCCGCCCACGGGCCTCAAGATGGCCTCCACCTTCATCGGCAACTCCACCTCCATCCAGGAGATGTTCCGGCGCGTCAGCGAGCAGTTCACCGCCATGTTCCGCAGGAAGGCCTTCTTGCACTGGTACACGGGGGAGGGCATGGACGAGATGGAGTTCACCGAGGCCGAGAGCAACATGAACGACCTCGTCTCCGAGTACCAGCAGTACCAGGACGCCACCGCCGACGAGGAGGGCGAGTACGAGGACGAGGAGGAAGGAGACCTCCAGGACTAGATGCCGTTTGCCGTGCTGTGCTTATCATCCGTCAGTCATCAAAAACTAATCATTTGCATTGTGGCGTTGCTGTTCTATCTTAGGTCAGTGTATGGTCAATCATCGAATACTAGTGTCGTGGTTGGAGTTAATTACTAGTCGTAGTAGCTGCGGGTACTTGTTCCGTTTGTGGTACTGTACAACACAAGGGAATAGGAATTGCAATACCCTGTTGCTTTGCTTGTTTCTGGTACTGTATGTTAGTTATTCTGAACGCTCAGTGTCATGTGATGTGTCTGACTGTCTTGAGTCTGACCATTTATTAGTATTGTCATTACTGTTATGTTAACCTAAGGGAATTCAGACTTGCTTGTTACGGAGTATTATGTCGACCTAAGAGAAATCAGAATGAAGGGCTTTTACCAAGTGGCCTCTTGTGACAAGGCCATAAGGGTTGTCATCTGCTATTTTTATCAGGGCGGGTGTCTTGTTGTGACAGCTTGTGAGTTGGGATGACGGGGCATTGATCGATCATCAGTTAGGGCGTGTTTATTTCGCGAAATATTTTAGGTTTGGCTACTGTAGTTCTTTCGTTTGTATTTGTTAATTAGTGTCCAATCATAGACTAATTAGGCTTAAAAGATTCGTCTTGTGGTTTTCTACCAAATTGTATAATTAGTTTTTTCTTTTATCTATATTTAATGCTCTATGCATGTGTCAAATATGTCATGTGACGGGAATCTTGAAATATTTTAGGAACTAAACGTGGCCTTAGCAGGTGAGTAGGGTGATGTCGACGCATATTTGTGTCTTACATCATCTTTGCAGGCTGATCTTGATCTCTCTGTTGCTTGTGCGGTGCTACCGTGTGTCATCCGAGGTGTGCTAGTACTCCTACCCGATTCCTATTCTTGCAGAATGAATGGAGCTGTTCTTTACAGTGGCCTTGTTCAGTTCCCGAATTGGGACACCCGAATTTACTACAGTGCGCGTTAGCAATTCGTTTGTATTTGGTAAAATTGTCAAACTTTGACTAATTAGGTTCAAAATGTTCGTCTCGCAAAGTACAATAAAACTGTGTAATTAGTTTTTAATTTTATCTACATTTAGTATTTCATATATGTGCCGACATTTTGATGTGACGGGGATCTTCTTTTTGCATAATGGAATTTGAGGGAGAAGTTGAGAACTAAACAAGGGCATTATCAGAGAGTGATTTACTGTCGGTGCAGGGTGTTTTCCCCCTGTTCGGCTGAGCTTATCAGCACGGCTTATCAGCCGTGGAACAGTGTTTTTCTCTCACAGCAAATCAGCCACAGCCGGCTTATAAGCCAAAAAAACAGCCTGCCGAACAGGGCCTTTATGACAGCTTCTGCAGAGTGATAAAAGTTGCCTCGGGGTGTGTTTAGTTGGTGAAAAGTGGGTGAAAAGTTACTGTAACATCTTTCATTTTTGTTTAACAAATATTATCTAACCATGAAGTAACTAGGCTCAAAAGATTTATTTAGCAAAAACCAGACAAACTTAACAATTAGTTATTTTTTACCTATATTTAATACTTCGTGTATACATCTAAATATTTGATGTGATAGATGGAGGAGGAAATATTTTAGGTTTACAGGGAAAGTGAACGGGGCGTCGGTGAAAACTGCAGAGTGACTTTGTTTTCTTGGATGATCTTGGAGGGCAGCTCAACATTTTTGTAATAGTAGTATCATATCCATCTATCCTCTTGCAGGTAGATCGATCTGTTTGTGGCTTGTGCTTGTGGGGCTCCCTCCCTACCTGTCGACAGTCTTGGATCTCTCTCTAGCTCCTGTCTTCACGTTGCGCTGCTGTTTGGAGTGTGGGAGGTGTCTCCGGGGGAGTGTGGGAGGTGTCTCCGGTGGGTGGATAGCACTGGCACATCACATGCCGCCCATGGTCGGCTGCTCATGCATGTGCACTGCATGTGTCCATTCAACTGTCAGATCAGAAAAGCCGTTTCCTTTGATTCACATCCAGCTAGGACTAGGACCAGCAGATTACGACGCTTGTTCAGTTGCAAAAATTTTTACAAAATGACTCTGTAGCACGTTTCGTTGTTATTTGATAATTAATGTCCAATTATGGTCTAATTAGGCTTAAAAGATTCGTCTCGTCCATTTCGTCTAAACTGTGTAATTAGTTTTATTTTTATCTATATTTAATGCTTCATGCATGTGTCTAAAGATTCGATGTGACGGAAAATCTGAAAAATTTTGCAAAATTTTCTGGTAACTAAACCGGCCCCTAGTGTCCCATGTTTTGACCGGTCTTACTCTCATCTCAAGAGCTTACTGTACTGTAATTGGAGAGATTCTCAAATGTAGCAGTATTCCGTACGTGCCAGTGCGTCACCTCGTCTTGCCTTGTTTCTTCTAGTGCGTTTCAACGCTGTGACATCACATGGTGTATGCCCTCCACTGTTAATTTTAGTTCCTCTATTCTTTTTTTTAATCTCTGATTCGATGTGTCCAAATCTAACACCCAGGGCCTTCAAGGGTCATGTAAGCAGCGACTGTCGTCTGTGCCTTCCAAAGAGATGCACATCTGTATGCAGATATTAAAAAAAAGAATAGAGGAACTAAAATTAACAGTGGAGGGCATACACCATGTGATGTCACAGCGTTGAAACGCACTAGAAGAAACAAGGCAAGACGAGGTGACGCACTGGCACGTACGGAATACTGCTACATTTGAGAATCTCTCCAATTACAGTACAGTAAGCTCTTGAGATGAGAGTAAGACCGGTCAAAACATGGGACACTAGGGGCCGGTTTAGTTACCAGAAAATTTTGCAAAATTTTTCAGATTTTCCGTCACATCGAATCTTTAGACACATGCATGAAGCATTAAATATAGATAAAAATAAAACTAATTACACAGTTTAGACGAAATGGACGAGACGAATCTTTTAAGCCTAATTAGACCATAATTGGACATTAATTATCAAATAACAACGAAACGTGCTACAGAGTCATTTTGTAAAAATTTTTGCAACTGAACAAGCGTCGTAATCTGCTGGTCCTAGTCCTAGCTGGATGTGAATCAAAGGAAACGGCTTTTCTGATCTGACAGTTGAATGGACACATGCAGTGCACATGCATGAGCAGCCGACCATGGGCGGCATGTGATGTGCCAGTGCTATCCACCCACCGGAGACACCTCCCACACTCCCCCGGAGACACCTCCCACACTCCAAACAGCAGCGCAACGTGAAGACAGGAGCTAGAGAGAGATCCAAGACTGTCGACAGGTAGGGAGGGAGCCCCACAAGCACAAGCCACAAACAGATCGATCTACCTGCAAGAGGATAGATGGATATGATACTACTATTACAAAAATGTTGAGCTGCCCTCCAAGATCATCCAAGAAAACAAAGTCACTCTGCAGTTTTCACCGACGCCCCGTTCACTTTCCCTGTAAACCTAAAATATTTCCTCCTCCATCTATCACATCAAATATTTAGATGTATACACGAAGTATTAAATATAGGTAAAAAATAACTAATTGTTAAGTTTGTCTGGTTTTTGCTAAATAAATCTTTTGAGCCTAGTTACTTCATGGTTAGATAATATTTGTTAAACAAAAATGAAAGATGTTACAGTAACTTTTCACCCACTTTTCACCAACTAAACACACCCCGAGGCAACTTTTATCACTCTGCAGAAGCTGTCATAAAGGCCCTGTTCGGCAGGCTGTTTTTTTGGCTTATAAGCCGGCTGTGGCTGATTTGCTGTGAGAGAAAAACACTGTTCCACGGCTGATAAGCCGTGCTGATAAGCTCAGCCGAACAGGGGGAAAACACCCTGCACCGACAGTAAATCACTCTCTGATAATGCCCTTGTTTAGTTCTCAACTTCTCCCTCAAATTCCATTATGCAAAAAGAAGATCCCCGTCACATCAAAATGTCGGCACATATATGAAATACTAAATGTAGATAAAATTAAAAACTAATTACACAGTTTTATTGTACTTTGCGAGACGAACATTTTGAACCTAATTAGTCAAAGTTTGACAATTTTACCAAATACAAACGAATTGCTAACGCGCACTGTAGTAAATTCGGGTGTCCCAATTCGGGAACTGAACAAGGCCACTGTAAAGAACAGCTCCATTCATTCTGCAAGAATAGGAATCGGGTAGGAGTACTAGCACACCTCGGATGACACACGGTAGCACCGCACAAGCAACAGAGAGATCAAGATCAGCCTGCAAAGATGATGTAAGACACAAATATGCGTCGACATCACCCTACTCACCTGCTAAGGCCACGTTTAGTTCCTAAAATATTTCAAGATTCCCGTCACATGACATATTTGACACATGCATAGAGCATTAAATATAGATAAAAGAAAAAACTAATTATACAATTTGGTAGAAAACCACAAGACGAATCTTTTTAAGCCTAATTAGTCTATGATTGGACACTAATTAACAAATACAAACGAAAGAACTACAGTAGCCAAACCTAAAATATTTCGCGAAATAAACACGCCCTAACTGATGATCGATCAATGCCCCGTCATCCCAACTCACAAGCTGTCACAACAAGACACCCGCCCTGATAAAAATAGCAGATGACAACCCTTATGGCCTTGTCACAAGAGGCCACTTGGTAAAAGCCCTTCATTCTGATTTCTCTTAGGTCGACATAATACTCCGTAACAAGCAAGTCTGAATTCCCTTAGGTTAACATAACAGTAATGACAATACTAATAAATGGTCAGACTCAAGACAGTCAGACACATCACATGACACTGAGCGTTCAGAATAACTAACATACAGTACCAGAAACAAGCAAAGCAACAGGGTATTGCAATTCCTATTCCCTTGTGTTGTACAGTACCACAAACGGAACAAGTACCCGCAGCTACTACGACTAGTAATTAACTCCAACCACGACACTAGTATTCGATGATTGACCATACACTGACCTAAGATAGAACAGCAACGCCACAATGCAAATGATTAGTTTTTGATGACTGACGGATGATAAGCACAGCACGGCAAACGGCATCTAGTCCTGGAGGTCTCCTTCCTCCTCGTCCTCGTACTCGCCCTCCTCGTCGGCGGTGGCGTCCTGGTACTGCTGGTACTCGGAGACGAGGTCGTTCATGTTGCTCTCGGCCTCGGTGAACTCCATCTCGTCCATGCCCTCCCCCGTGTACCAGTGCAAGAAGGCCTTCCTGCGGAACATGGCGGTGAACTGCTCGCTGACGCGCCGGAACATCTCCTGGATGGAGGTGGAGTTGCCGATGAAGGTGGAGGCCATCTTGAGGCCCGTGGGCGGGATGTCGCACACGGTGGACTTGACGTTGTTGGGGATCCACTCCACGAAGTAGGAGGAGTTCTTGTTCTGCACGTTGAGCATCTGCTCGTCCACCTCCTTGGTGCTCATCTTGCCGCGGAACATGGCGGACGCCGTGAGGTAGCGGCCGTGGCGCGGGTCGGCGGCGCACATCATGTTCTTGGCGTCCCACATCTGCTGGGTGAGCTCGGGCACCGTCAGGGCGCGGTACTGCTGGGAGCCCCGGGAGGTGAGCGGCGCGAAGCCGACCATGAAGAAGTGCAGGCGCGGGAACGGGATGAGGTTGACGGCCAGCTTGCGGAGGTCGGAGTTGAGCTGGCCCGGGAAGCGGAGGCAGCAGGTGACGCCGCTCATGGTGGCGGAGATGAGGTGGTTGAGGTCGCCGAAGCTGGGCGTCGTGAGCTTGAGCGTGCGGAAGCAGATGTCGTAGAGCGCCTCGTTGTCGAGCACCATGCACTCGTCGGCGTTCTCGACGAGCTGGTGCACGGAGAGCGTGGCGTTGTAGGGCTCGACCACGGTGTCGGAGACCTTGGGCGAGGGGAAGACGGAGAAGGTGAGCATCATCCGGTCGGGGTACTCCTCGCGGATCTTGGAGATGAGGAGCGTGCCCATGCCGGAGCCGGTGCCGCCGCCGAGGGAGTGGCACACCTGGAAGCCTGCCGCCCATGGGGAGCGAGATTCATCAGATCTAATCTAAAAAGCAAGCAAGCAAGCAAGCAAGCAGCGCAAACCAACCTTGCAGGCAGTCGCAGTTCTCTGCCTCCTTGCGCACGACGTCGAGCACGGAGTCGATGAGCTCGGCTCCCTCGGTGTAGTGGCCCTTGGCCCAGTTGTTTCCGGCCCCCGACTGGCCGAAGACGAAGTTGTCGGGGCGGAAGATGTGGCCGTAGGGCCCCGAGCGGACGGAGTCCATGGTGCCGGGCTCCAGGTCCATGAGCACGGCGCGGGGCACGAAGCGGCCGCAGGAGGCCTCGTTGTAGTAGACGTTGACGCGCTCGAGCTGGAGGTCGGAGTCGCCGCCGTAGCGGCCGGTGGCGTCGATGCCGTGCTCCGCGCACACCACCTCCCAGAACTTGGCCCCGATCTGGTTGCCGCACTGGCCGCCCTGGATGTGGAGGATCTCCCTCATGGCAGATTTGGGGGCGGGGGCGGGGGCGGCGGCGGTGCGGAAGAGGAGGGAACAGATCTGGGAGCGAAGAAGAGGGGAGTGTTAGGGTTTGGGGGGCCTTTGCCTTGCCTTTATACTAGTCACGGCAGCCTGACGCCGTCCATTCCATCGGAGCGGAGCAGAGGGAGGGGGAATTCGAATTTTGAAATTTTGGATCGGCCACCACACCAGCCAGCCTGGGCCCTCCTGGGGCAGTGTGCCTGCCAGCCTGCTCCACCCTGGTCCCCTCCAACGGTCGGGTCATGCTTTGGGCTGGACCTGGATACTGCAACCGATTGGGCTCGCACCCTCCAGTTTCTACCAGGAAAACTGTTGAGTTTCCGGGCCTTGCATCCCAATGGCCCGGCCTGGTGGCACTGGCCCAGCGCACGGGTTTGGGTCTCCCTCCCGCTGCAATCAATTGCTTCGCCGCGCCTCTCGCCCTCTCGGATTCCCAGCCGCCGCTTCTCCAATCCGCACGAAGCGCCCCACAAAATGCCGCCGGTGATGGCGGCGCACGCGACCCTCATCCTGGACCACGTCCTAGGCGACCCCTTCGTCCCCGATGCAGCCGCCCAAGCGCTCCTCGTCGTGCTCCCCTCACCCTCCCACCAGACCCGCGCTCAGCCGCCTCGCAGCGACCCGGTGTCCGCATCCTCTCTCGAAACCCCTCCACCTCCTGGCCTCGCTCCCCGCCTCCCCATCTGCCGCCGCCTCCCCCATCGCCGCCGCCCACATCGCCGTTGCGGCATTCCTCGCGGCCTCCGCACCCGACTTCGATGCCACCGCCAGGGAGCTCTTCGCGCGCCCCAACGGATGCGCGCGCGCGCGGTCCGACGA